>JAAAWM010010865.1:0-53157 GCA_036873465.1 Thinopyrum obtusiflorum | reverse complement strand
CCACGTGATGATCGGGTGTGATAGACTCTACATTCACATACAACGGGTGTAAGACAGTTTTGCACATGCAGAATACTTGGGTTAAACTTGACGAGCCTAGCAAGTACAGACATGGTCTCGGAACACTAGAGACCGAAAGGTCGAATGTGAGTCATATAGTAGATATGATCAACATAGAGATGTCCACCATTGATGACTACCCCATCTCACGTGATGATTGGACATGGGTTAGTTGATTTGGATAATTTATCACTAAAATAATTTGAGGGATGTTTATTTAAGTGGGATTTCATTAGTAATTTTATTAATTGAACTTATTTATCATGAACTTAGTCTTAATAGTTTTGCATATCTATGTTGTAGATCAATAGCTCGTGATATAGCTCCCCTATATTTTTGATATGTTCCTAGAGAAAACTAAGTTGAAAGATGATGGTAGCAATAAAGCGGACTAGGTCCTCATTGCTGCACAGAAGAATTATGCCCTTGATGCACCGCTAGGTGATAGACCTATTGCAGGAGCAGATGGAGACGTTATGAACGTTTGGCAAGCTCAATATGATGACTACTTAATAGTTTAGTGCGCCATGCTTTACGGCTTAGAATCGGGACTTCAAAAACGTTTTGAACGCCATGGAGCATATGAGATGTTCCAAGAGCTGAAATTGGTATTTCAGAGTCATGCCCGTGTCGAGAGGTATGAGACCTCTGACAAGTAATTTGCCTACAAGATGGAGGAGAATAGCTCGGCCAGTGAGGATTCTGCGGTATTGTGGGATGAAGCGGCCCGGACCAACCTTACATGTCCATGTACATGAGACTGGTTCCACCGACAGACATGCAACTAGTTTTGCATAAAGGTGGCTGGCGGTGTCTGTTTCTCCTACTTTAGTTGAATCGAATTTGACTACGGCCGGTCCTTGAAGAAGGTTAAAACAACAAACTTGATAAACCGTTGTGTTTTTTGCCGTAGGTAAGAACGGTTCTTGCTAGTAGCCCGTAGTAGCCACATAAAACTTGCAACAACAAAGTAGAGGACATCTAACTTGTTTTTGCAGGGCATGTTGTGATGTGATATGGTCAAGATATGATTTGATATATGTTGATGTATGAGATGATCATGTTTTGTAATATCGACAACCTGCAGGAGCCTTAGGGTTGTCTCTTTATTGTATGAAGTGCAAGTGCCATGTAATTGCTTTACTTTATCGCTATGCGTTAACAATAGTTGTAGAAGCAATAGTTGGCAAGACGACCCCGACGCAACGATGGAGATCAAGGTGTCGAGCTGGTGACGATGGAGATCATGACGGTGCTTTGGAGATGGAGATAAAAAACACAAGATGATGATGGCCATATCATGTCACATATTTTGATTGCATGTGATGTTTATCCTTTATGCATCTTATTTTGCTTAGTACGGCGGTAGCATTATAAGATGATCCCTTCACTAAATTTCAAGATAAAAGTGTTCTCCCCGAGTATGCACCGTTGCCAAAGTTCATCGTTTCAAAGCACCCCCCCCCCCCCCCCCCCCCCCCCCCCCCCCCCCCCCCCCCCCCCCCCCCCCCCCCCCCCCCCCCCCCCCCCCCCCCCCCCCCCCCCCCCCCCCCCCCCCCCCCCCCCCCCCCCCCCCCCCCCCCCCCCCCCCCCCCCCCCCCCCCCCCCCCCCCCCCCCCCCCCCCCCCCCCCCCCCCCCCCCCCCCCCCCCCCCCCCCCCCCCCCCCCCCCCCCCCCCCCCCCCCCCCCCCCCCCCCCCCCCCCCCCCCCCCCCCCCCCCCCCCCCCCCCCCCCCCCCCCCCCCCCCCCCCCCCCCCCCCCCCCCCCCCCCCCCCCCCCCCCCCCCCCCCCCCCCCCCCCCCCCCCCCCCCCCCCCCCCCCCCCCCCCCCCCCCCCCCCCCCCCCCCCCCCCCCCCCCCCCCCCCCCCCCCCCCCCCCCCCCCCCCCCCCCCCCCCCCCCCCCCCCCCCCCCCCCCCCCCCCCCCCCCCCCCCCCCCCCCCCCCCCCCCCCCCCCCCCCCCCCCCCCCCCCCCCCCCCCCCCCCCCCCCCCCCCCCCCCCCCCCCCCCCCCCCCCCCCCCCCCCCCCCCCCCCCCCCCCCCCCCCCCCCCCCCCCCCCCCCCCCCCCCCCCCCCCCCCCCCCCCCCCCCCCCCCCCCCCCCCCCCCCCCCCCCCCCCCCCCCCCCCCCCCCCCCCCCCCCCCCCCCCCCCCCCCCCCCCCCCCCCCCCCCCCCCCCCCCCCCCCCCCCCCCCCCCCCCCCCCCCCCCCCCCCCCCCCCCCCCCCCCCCCCCCCCCCCCCCCCCCCCCCCCCCCCCCCCCCCCCCCCCCCCCCCCCCCCCCCCCCCCCCCCCCCCCCCCCCCCCCCCCCCCCCCCCCCCCCCCCCCCCCCCCCCCCCCCCCCCCCCCCCCCCCCCCCCCCCCCCCCCCCCCCCCCCCCCCCCCCCCCCCCCCCCCCCCCCCCCCCCCCCCCCCCCCCCCCCCCCCCCCCCCCCCCCCCCCCCCCCCCCCCCCCCCCCCCCCCCCCCCCCCCCCCCCCCCCCCCCCCCCCCCCCCCCCCCCCCCCCCCCCCCCCCCCCCCCCCCCCCCCCCCCCCCCCCCCCCCCCCCCCCCCCCCCCCCCCCCCCCCCCCCCCCCCCCCCCCCCCCCCCCCCCCCCCCCCCCCCCCCCCCCCCCCCCCCCCCCCCCCCCCCCCCCCCCCCCCCCCCCCCCCCCCCCCCCCCCCCCCCCCCCCCCCCCCCCCCCCCCCCCCCCCCCCCCCCCCCCCCCCCCCCCCCCCCCCCCCCCCCCCCCCCCCCCCCCCCCCCCCCCCCCCCCCCCCCCCCCCCCCCCCCCCCCCCCCCCCCCCCCCCCCCCCCCCCCCCCCCCCCCCCCCCCCCCCCCCCCCCCCCCCCCCCCCCCCCCCCCCCCCCCCCCCCCCCCCCCCCCCCCCCCCCCCCCCCCCCCCCCCCCCCCCCCCCCCCCCCCCCCCCCCCCCCCCCCCCCCCCCCCCCCCCCCCCCCCCCCCCCCCCCCCCCCCCCCCCCCCCCCCCCCCCCCCCCCCCCCCCCCCCCCCCCCCCCCCCCCCCCCCCCCCCCCCCCCCCCCCCCCCCCCCCCCCCCCCCCCCCCCCCCCCCCCCCCCCCCCCCCCCCCCCCCCCCCCCCCCCCCCCCCCCCCCCCCCCCCCCCCCCCCCCCCCCCCCCCCCCCCCCCCCCCCCCCCCCCCCCCCCCCCCCCCCCCCCCCCCCCCCCCCCCCCCCCCCCCCCCCCCCCCCCCCCCCCCCCCCCCCCCCCCCCCCCCCCCCCCCCCCCCCCCCCCCCCCCCCCCCCCCCCCCCCCCCCCCCCCCCCCCCCCCCCCCCCCCCCCCCCCCCCCCCCCCCCCCCCCCCCCCCCCCCCCCCCCCCCCCCCCCCCCCCCCCCCCCCCCCCCCCCCCCCCCCCCCCCCCCCCCCCCCCCCCCCCCCCCCCCCCCCCCCCCCCCCCCCCCCCCCCCCCCCCCCCCCCCCCCCCCCCCCCCCCCCCCCCCCCCCCCCCCCCCCCCCCCCCCCCCCCCCCCCCCCCCCCCCCCCCCCCCCCCCCCCCCCCCCCCCCCCCCCCCCCCCCCCCCCCCCCCCCCCCCCCCCCCCCCCCCCCCCCCCCCCCCCCCCCCCCCCCCCCCCCCCCCCCCCCCCCCCCCCCCCCCCCCCCCCCCCCCCCCCCCCCCCCCCCCCCCCCCCCCCCCCCCCCCCCCCCCCCCCCCCCCCCCCCCCCCCCCCCCCCCCCCCCCCCCCCCCCCCCCCCCCCCCCCCCCCCCCCCCCCCCCCCCCCCCCCCCCCCCCCCCCCCCCCCCCCCCCCCCCCCCCCCCCCCCCCCCCCCCCCCCCCCCCCCCCCCCCCCCCCCCCCCCCCCCCCCCCCCCCCCCCCCCCCCCCCCCCCCCCCCCCCCCCCCCCCCCCCCCCCCCCCCCCCCCCCCCCCCCCCCCCCCCCCCCCCCCCCCCCCCCCCCCCCCCCCCCCCCCCCCCCCCCCCCCCCCCCCCCCCCCCCCCCCCCCCCCCCCCCCCCCCCCCCCCCCCCCCCCCCCCCCCCCCCCCCCCCCCCCCCCCCCCCCCCCCCCCCCCCCCCCCCCCCCCCCCCCCCCCCCCCCCCCCCCCCCCCCCCCCCCCCCCCCCCCCCCCCCCCCCCCCCCCCCCCCCCCCCCCCCCCCCCCCCCCCCCCCCCCCCCCCCCCCCCCCCCCCCCCCCCCCCCCCCCCCCCCCCCCCCCCCCCCCCCCCCCCCCCCCCCCCCCCCCCCCCCCCCCCCCCCCCCCCCCCCCCCCCCCCCCCCCCCCCCCCCCCCCCCCCCCCCCCCCCCCCCCCCCCCCCCCCCCCCCCCCCCCCCCCCCCCCCCCCCCCCCCCCCCCCCCCCCCCCCCCCCCCCCCCCCCCCCCCCCCCCCCCCCCCCCCCCCCCCCCCCCCCCCCCCCCCCCCCCCCCCCCCCCCCCCCCCCCCCCCCCCCCCCCCCCCCCCCCCCCCCCCCCCCCCCCCCCCCCCCCCCCCCCCCCCCCCCCCCCCCCCCCCCCCCCCCCCCCCCCCCCCCCCCCCCCCCCCCCCCCCCCCCCCCCCCCCCCCCCCCCCCCCCCCCCCCCCCCCCCCCCCCCCCCCCCCCCCCCCCCCCCCCCCCCCCCCCCCCCCCCCCCCCCCCCCCCCCCCCCCCCCCCCCCCCCCCCCCCCCCCCCCCCCCCCCCCCCCCCCCCCCCCCCCCCCCCCCCCCCCCCCCCCCCCCCCCCCCCCCCCCCCCCCCCCCCCCCCCCCCCCCCCCCCCCCCCCCCCCCCCCCCCCCCCCCCCCCCCCCCCCCCCCCCCCCCCCCCCCCCCCCCCCCCCCCCCCCCCCCCCCCCCCCCCCCCCCCCCCCCCCCCCCCCCCCCCCCCCCCCCCCCCCCCCCCCCCCCCCCCCCCCCCCCCCCCCCCCCCCCCCCCCCCCCCCCCCCCCCCCCCCCCCCCCCCCCCCCCCCCCCCCCCCCCCCCCCCCCCCCCCCCCCCCCCCCCCCCCCCCCCCCCCCCCCCCCCCCCCCCCCCCCCCCCCCCCCCCCCCCCCCCCCCCCCCCCCCCCCCCCCCCCCCCCCCCCCCCCCCCCCCCCCCCCCCCCCCCCCCCCCCCCCCCCCCCCCCCCCCCCCCCCCCCCCCCCCCCCCCCCCCCCCCCCCCCCCCCCCCCCCCCCCCCCCCCCCCCCCCCCCCCCCCCCCCCCCCCCCCCCCCCCCCCCCCCCCCCCCCCCCCCCCCCCCCCCCCCCCCCCCCCCCCCCCCCCCCCCCCCCCCCCCCCCCCCCCCCCCCCCCCCCCCCCCCCCCCCCCCCCCCCCCCCCCCCCCCCCCCCCCCCCCCCCCCCCCCCCCCCCCCCCCCCCCCCCCCCCCCCCCCCCCCCCCCCCCCCCCCCCCCCCCCCCCCCCCCCCCCCCCCCCCCCCCCCCCCCCCCCCCCCCCCCCCCCCCCCCCCCCCCCCCCCCCCCCCCCCCCCCCCCCCCCCCCCCCCCCCCCCCCCCCCCCCCCCCCCCCCCCCCCCCCCCCCCCCCCCCCCCCCCCCCCCCCCCCCCCCCCCCCCCCCCCCCCCCCCCCCCCCCCCCCCCCCCCCCCCCCCCCCCCCCCCCCCCCCCCCCCCCCCCCCCCCCCCCCCCCCCCCCCCCCCCCCCCCCCCCCCCCCCCCCCCCCCCCCCCCCCCCCCCCCCCCCCCCCCCCCCCCCCCCCCCCCCCCCCCCCCCCCCCCCCCCCCCCCCCCCCCCCCCCCCCCCCCCCCCCCCCCCCCCCCCCCCCCCCCCCCCCCCCCCCCCCCCCCCCCCCCCCCCCCCCCCCCCCCCCCCCCCCCCCCCCCCCCCCCCCCCCCCCCCCCCCCCCCCCCCCCCCCCCCCCCCCCCCCCCCCCCCCCCCCCCCCCCCCCCCCCCCCCCCCCCCCCCCCCCCCCCCCCCCCCCCCCCCCCCCCCCCCCCCCCCCCCCCCCCCCCCCCCCCCCCCCCCCCCCCCCCCCCCCCCCCCCCCCCCCCCCCCCCCCCCCCCCCCCCCCCCCCCCCCCCCCCCCCCCCCCCCCCCCCCCCCCCCCCCCCCCCCCCCCCCCCCCCCCCCCCCCCCCCCCCCCCCCCCCCCCCCCCCCCCCCCCCCCCCCCCCCCCCCCCCCCCCCCCCCCCCCCCCCCCCCCCCCCCCCCCCCCCCCCCCCCCCCCCCCCCCCCCCCCCCCCCCCCCCCCCCCCCCCCCCCCCCCCCCCCCCCCCCCCCCCCCCCCCCCCCCCCCCCCCCCCCCCCCCCCCCCCCCCCCCCCCCCCCCCCCCCCCCCCCCCCCCCCCCCCCCCCCCCCCCCCCCCCCCCCCCCCCCCCCCCCCCCCCCCCCCCCCCCCCCCCCCCCCCCCCCCCCCCCCCCCCCCCCCCCCCCCCCCCCCCCCCCCCCCCCCCCCCCCCCCCCCCCCCCCCCCCCCCCCCCCCCCCCCCCCCCCCCCCCCCCCCCCCCCCCCCCCCCCCCCCCCCCCCCCCCCCCCCCCCCCCCCCCCCCCCCCCCCCCCCCCCCCCCCCCCCCCCCCCCCCCCCCCCCCCCCCCCCCCCCCCCCCCCCCCCCCCCCCCCCCCCCCCCCCCCCCCCCCCCCCCCCCCCCCCCCCCCCCCCCCCCCCCCCCCCCCCCCCCCCCCCCCCCCCCCCCCCCCCCCCCCCCCCCCCCCCCCCCCCCCCCCCCCCCCCCCCCCCCCCCCCCCCCCCCCCCCCCCCCCCCCCCCCCCCCCCCCCCCCCCCCCCCCCCCCCCCCCCCCCCCCCCCCCCCCCCCCCCCCCCCCCCCCCCCCCCCCCCCCCCCCCCCCCCCCCCCCCCCCCCCCCCCCCCCCCCCCCCCCCCCCCCCCCCCCCCCCCCCCCCCCCCCCCCCCCCCCCCCCCCCCCCCCCCCCCCCCCCCCCCCCCCCCCCCCCCCCCCCCCCCCCCCCCCCCCCCCCCCCCCCCCCCCCCCCCCCCCCCCCCCCCCCCCCCCCCCCCCCCCCCCCCCCCCCCCCCCCCCCCCCCCCCCCCCCCCCCCCCCCCCCCCCCCCCCCCCCCCCCCCCCCCCCCCCCCCCCCCCCCCCCCCCCCCCCCCCCCCCCCCCCCCCCCCCCCCCCCCCCCCCCCCCCCCCCCCCCCCCCCCCCCCCCCCCCCCCCCCCCCCCCCCCCCCCCCCCCCCCCCCCCCCCCCCCCCCCCCCCCCCCCCCCCCCCCCCCCCCCCCCCCCCCCCCCCCCCCCCCCCCCCCCCCCCCCCCCCCCCCCCCCCCCCCCCCCCCCCCCCCCCCCCCCCCCCCCCCCCCCCCCCCCCCCCCCCCCCCCCCCCCCCCCCCCCCCCCCCCCCCCCCCCCCCCCCCCCCCCCCCCCCCCCCCCCCCCCCCCCCCCCCCCCCCCCCCCCCCCCCCCCCCCCCCCCCCCCCCCCCCCCCCCCCCCCCCCCCCCCCCCCCCCCCCCCCCCCCCCCCCCCCCCCCCCCCCCCCCCCCCCCCCCCCCCCCCCCCCCCCCCCCCCCCCCCCCCCCCCCCCCCCCCCCCCCCCCCCCCCCCCCCCCCCCCCCCCCCCCCCCCCCCCCCCCCCCCCCCCCCCCCCCCCCCCCCCCCCCCCCCCCCCCCCCCCCCCCCCCCCCCCCCCCCCCCCCCCCCCCCCCCCCCCCCCCCCCCCCCCCCCCCCCCCCCCCCCCCCCCCCCCCCCCCCCCCCCCCCCCCCCCCCCCCCCCCCCCCCCCCCCCCCCCCCCCCCCCCCCCCCCCCCCCCCCCCCCCCCCCCCCCCCCCCCCCCCCCCCCCCCCCCCCCCCCCCCCCCCCCCCCCCCCCCCCCCCCCCCCCCCCCCCCCCCCCCCCCCCCCCCCCCCCCCCCCCCCCCCCCCCCCCCCCCCCCCCCCCCCCCCCCCCCCCCCCCCCCCCCCCCCCCCCCCCCCCCCCCCCCCCCCCCCCCCCCCCCCCCCCCCCCCCCCCCCCCCCCCCCCCCCCCCCCCCCCCCCCCCCCCCCCCCCCCCCCCCCCCCCCCCCCCCCCCCCCCCCCCCCCCCCCCCCCCCCCCCCCCCCCCCCCCCCCCCCCCCCCCCCCCCCCCCCCCCCCCCCCCCCCCCCCCCCCCCCCCCCCCCCCCCCCCCCCCCCCCCCCCCCCCCCCCCCCCCCCCCCCCCCCCCCCCCCCCCCCCCCCCCCCCCCCCCCCCCCCCCCCCCCCCCCCCCCCCCCCCCCCCCCCCCCCCCCCCCCCCCCCCCCCCCCCCCCCCCCCCCCCCCCCCCCCCCCCCCCCCCCCCCCCCCCCCCCCCCCCCCCCCCCCCCCCCCCCCCCCCCCCCCCCCCCCCCCCCCCCCCCCCCCCCCCCCCCCCCCCCCCCCCCCCCCCCCCCCCCCCCCCCCCCCCCCCCCCCCCCCCCCCCCCCCCCCCCCCCCCCCCCCCCCCCCCCCCCCCCCCCCCCCCCCCCCCCCCCCCCCCCCCCCCCCCCCCCCCCCCCCCCCCCCCCCCCCCCCCCCCCCCCCCCCCCCCCCCCCCCCCCCCCCCCCCCCCCCCCCCCCCCCCCCCCCCCCCCCCCCCCCCCCCCCCCCCCCCCCCCCCCCCCCCCCCCCCCCCCCCCCCCCCCCCCCCCCCCCCCCCCCCCCCCCCCCCCCCCCCCCCCCCCCCCCCCCCCCCCCCCCCCCCCCCCCCCCCCCCCCCCCCCCCCCCCCCCCCCCCCCCCCCCCCCCCCCCCCCCCCCCCCCCCCCCCCCCCCCCCCCCCCCCCCCCCCCCCCCCCCCCCCCCCCCCCCCCCCCCCCCCCCCCCCCCCCCCCCCCCCCCCCCCCCCCCCCCCCCCCCCCCCCCCCCCCCCCCCCCCCCCCCCCCCCCCCCCCCCCCCCCCCCCCCCCCCCCCCCCCCCCCCCCCCCCCCCCCCCCCCCCCCCCCCCCCCCCCCCCCCCCCCCCCCCCCCCCCCCCCCCCCCCCCCCCCCCCCCCCCCCCCCCCCCCCCCCCCCCCCCCCCCCCCCCCCCCCCCCCCCCCCCCCCCCCCCCCCCCCCCCCCCCCCCCCCCCCCCCCCCCCCCCCCCCCCCCCCCCCCCCCCCCCCCCCCCCCCCCCCCCCCCCCCCCCCCCCCCCCCCCCCCCCCCCCCCCCCCCCCCCCCCCCCCCCCCCCCCCCCCCCCCCCCCCCCCCCCCCCCCCCCCCCCCCCCCCCCCCCCCCCCCCCCCCCCCCCCCCCCCCCCCCCCCCCCCCCCCCCCCCCCCCCCCCCCCCCCCCCCCCCCCCCCCCCCCCCCCCCCCCCCCCCCCCCCCCCTACAATTATCCAAATATATACTGTCGGTATCATCCAAACAGTGCGTGCATGCGTGGTATCCCTTGTTTGTCTGTCCTGAAAGGTTACTAAGAGCAGGCCAATCATTGATGGTCACAAACAGCAACGCCTTTAGGTCAAATTCTTCATGTCCGTGCTTATCCCACGCATGTACACCTGTTCCATTCCACAGTTGTAAGAGTTCTTCAACTAATGGCCTTAGGTACACATCAATGTTGTTGCCGGGTTGCTTAGGGCCTTGGATGAGCACTGGCATCATAATGAACTTCCGCTTCATGCACAACCAAGGAGGAAGGTTATACATACATAGAGTCACAGGCCATGTGATATGGTTCACTACAAAAAAAATACACTTCCGTGATGATACGTGTTTGTCACAGTAGGTCACGTTTTCTGTCATGCATGTACATCCATGACAAATTTATGACAGAATCAAGATAGTCATACCTGTGCTGTCGTAGAAGTGTTCCATGACATTACCAAAATTATCATCACGGAAGTGTCCACTTCCATGATGATAAATCGCGCGTCATAGAAGTGCTTTCGTCAAGGGTGACCGACACGTGGCATCCACCGTAACGGGACGCCGTTAAGCTATCGGGTCTGGTTTTGGATCCGATAACCCGTTAACAGCCCGGACCAATGGGAATTTTCCACATGTAAAATTCTCATTGGCCGAAGGAAACACGTGTCGGCTCAACGTTTGGACAGATGTCATCCACTCATTGGACAGGAGGCTCCTATGATACGTCGACACGTGGCACGGCCCAACAGAGGCCCATTTCGATGAAAAGGCCGGCCCGTTTGACTTGGTCAAAAGGTAACGGGCTGGCCCACGGAAAGCCTGTTAACGGTATGTTCGTATATAGCCCATTTACGGCCCGCTTACTACCGGCCCGTTACGACCTATAGGAATTAAGCCCAGTAGCTTCATCTGGGCCGTCCAATATGATTCTAGCCCGTTGTAACTTTTGGCCCATGTACGGCCCATGATGTCTTTTGACCCATATGAGGCCCTTTGTAACTCTCGGCCCATTAACGGCCCGTGGTGAATCTGGCCCATAATGAACAGTGTATCGCTTTATACCCATTAACGACCCATTATTCCATTGGGCCGTTTCCAGCCCGTGTTATCTTTCGGCCTTCTCAGGGCCCATTTATTCTTGGGCTCATTTCCAGCATTCGGTTACTTACGACCCGTCATTGGCCTTTTCTGCTTGTGGGCCAAATTCAGCCCGCGGTTACAATCGGCCCGTTTGCGGCCCGTTAATCCGTTGGGCCGTTTTCATACCATCATCAAATACGGCCGATTAACGACAGCCTGTTATTGTCGGCCCATGAATGGACGATTCTGAATCTAGCCCATTTACGGCCCATAATGCAGTCTGTTATTGGCCCATGACTGCCTATCGATCATACGGCACGTAGAAGGCCCATTGATGCTACGGCACGTAGAAGGCCCATTGATGCTACGGCCCGTAGAAGGCCCATTGATGCTACGGCCCATAGAAGGCCCATTCTTTCTACGGCCCGTAGAAGGCCCATTGTTTCTATGGCCCATAGGAGGCCCATGGTAACTACAGTAAATATGTAGCCCATGGTTATTGTGGCCTAGTTTTAAAAAATAGGTTATTGCGGCCACTAGCAAACCGCGGAAAAAGAACTGCACCGACTACAAGCAAACAAATGAACAAGACAACAAGGAAATAAATAAGCAAGCAACTTACGCTAGGCTATCATGGCTCTTACACATATTACATACACCGGGCATCAAAGTTCGCTACCAGTGCAAATATAGGGAACAAAGCAGCATATCACATACACTGGTCATCAAAGTTGGGGACCAGTGCAAATAAATGCCGCAACAAAACAAGTCCAGAACTGAAACCACTTTAGAAGAGCTCAAGAAACAATATCCTGGGTACCCATAATGCTGGCAAGATGCTTAGCAAGCTTATTAACTTTCTCTTGTTTGGTGCTTAAATCCTCTAGCGCTTGCTGTTGCACAAGAAAGTATGCATCTGAATTCTGCAGGGACTTCCTCAGTCCTTCGGCTTCTTGCCGCAGCACAGCTGACTGATGCCTTTCAGCTTGTAGCTGAGACTGAAGAAGCCGAAGTGATTCAGGCAGCGAGGTCGAAGAGCTTGTGCCAGCGGTACTGACCAGTAACTCGAACACTACATCAACGCAGGACTGTGGGGTTTTCTCATTGTCTACAAGATCGTTTTTATCACCTTTCTTGGAGACCAACAGGGTTGTCTCACTATCTTGAACCTTATCTGCATTACTTTCTCTACCATTGCATAGTGGGGTGCTCTTCTCCAATATTCTGTTCGCATACTACAGGAGAAACAAGCAGACACATCACAGGTTTAGCGGGGGGGGGGGGGGGGGGGGGGGGGGGGGGGGGGGGGGGGGGGGGGGGGGGGGGGGGGGGGGGGGGGGGGGGGGGGGGGGGGGGGGGGGGGGGGGGGGGGGGGGGGGGGGGGGGGGGGGGGGGGGGGGGGGGGGGGGGGGGGGGGGGGGGGGGGGGGGGGGGGGGGGGGGGGGGGGGGGGGGGGGGGGGGGGGGGGGGGGGGGGGGGGGGGGGGGGGGGGGGGGGGGGGGGGGGGGGGGGGGGGGGGGGGGGGGGGGGGGGGGGGGGGGGGGGGGGGGGGGGGGGGGGGGGGGGGGGGGGGGGGGGGGGGGGGGGGGGGGGGGGGGGGGGGGGGGGGGGGGGGGGGGGGGGGGGGGGGGGGGGGGGGGGGGGGGGGGGGGGGGGGGGGGGGGGGGGGGGGGGGGGGGGGGGGGGGGGGGGGGGGGGGGGGGGGGGGGGGGGGGGGGGGGGGGGGGGGGGGGGGGGGGGGGGGGGGGGGGGGGGGGGGGGGGGGGGGGGGGGGGGGGGGGGGGGGGGGGGGGGGGGGGGGGGGGGGGGGGGGGGGGGGGGGGGGGGGGGGGGGGGGGGGGGGGGGGGGGGGGGGGGGGGGGGGGGGGGGGGGGGGGGGGGGGGGGGGGGGGGGGGGGGGGGGGGGGGGGGGGGGGGGGGGGGGGGGGGGGGGGGGGGGGGGGGGGGGGGGGGGGGGGGGGGGGGGGGGGGGGGGGGGGGGGGGGGGGGGGGGGGGGGGGGGGGGGGGGGGGGGGGGGGGGGGGGGGGGGGGGGGGGGGGGGGGGGGGGGGGGGGGGGGGGGGGGGGGGGGGGGGGGGGGGGGGGGGGGGGGGGGGGGGGGGGGGGGGGGGGGGGGGGGGGGGGGGGGGGGGGGGGGGGGGGGGGGGGGGGGGGGGGGGGGGGGGGGGGGGGGGGGGGGGGGGGGGGGGGGGGGGGGGGGGGGGGGGGGGGGGGGGGGGGGGGGGGGGGGGGGGGGGGGGGGGGGGGGGGGGGGGGGGGGGGGGGGGGGGGGGGGGGGGGGGGGGGGGGGGGGGGGGGGGGGGGGGGGGGGGGGGGGGGGGGGGGGGGGGGGGGGGGGGGGGGGGGGGGGGGGGGGGGGGGGGGGGGGGGGGGGGGGGGGGGGGGGGGGGGGGGGGGGGGGGGGGGGGGGGGGGGGGGGGGGGGGGGGGGGGGGGGGGGGGGGGGGGGGGGGGGGGGGGGGGGGGGGGGGGGGGGGGGGGGGGGGGGGGGGGGGGGGGGGGGGGGGGGGGGGGGGGGGGGGGGGGGGGGGGGGGGGGGGGGGGGGGGGGGGGGGGGGGGGGGGGGGGGGGGGGGGGGGGGGGGGGGGGGGGGGGGGGGGGGGGGGGGGGGGGGGGGGGGGGGGGGGGGGGGGGGGGGGGGGGGGGGGGGGGGGGGGGGGGGGGGGGGGGGGGGGGGGGGGGGGGGGGGGGGGGGGGGGGGGGGGGGGGGGGGGGGGGGGGGGGGGGGGGGGGGGGGGGGGGGGGGGGGGGGGGGGGGGGGGGGGGGGGGGGGGGGGGGGGGGGGGGGGGGGGGGGGGGGGGGGGGGGGGGGGGGGGGGGGGGGGGGGGGGGGGGGGGGGGGGGGGGGGGGGGGGGGGGGGGGGGGGGGGGGGGGGGGGGGGTCGACAAATGGAATACGTAATGAAAAAAAACATGGCATGAGATAATTCACATATATGATGCCTGGCTACATGGAGGTACATAATTCACATATATGATAACTGGCTGAAAAACATGGCATTGCATAATTCACATATCTGATATAGAAAGCAAACAGGAGGCATTCACACAAAGCATGTCTAATCTAAGCAGATGGCATGGCAATGCAAGACACCATATGCATGATATCTCTACTCTTATAAAAAAACAAAGTTGGTGTTGATGGTGTGCCTGCCATCCTGCAATATAGGCCGTCCGATTTATATCTGACGGATAGGAAGGAAACTATGGCAATTTTGCAAAAAGATACCTACACCCCTCTCACATTTGCAAATAAGGCCTTCCCTCGTTCATCCTTTTCTCTCACAAGATAAACTACTCATAGAAATGCATCTTGATGTTCCGTGCAACGCATGGGCATCTTGCTGGTGAGCAATATAACCTTGCCAAGTTAGAGCATGCACCTCGGGGGGGGGATACAACTGGTCATCTGTCTCTGAATCCTCCTCTGAGCAGCTATCTGTAACCAGCAAGAAATCTGCATCGACAGGTAGCACTGACTGCTCAGAAGACCTTGTTTTCACTCCAGATTTTCCCATGACCGACTCAAATGGCTGATGCACAGGAAGAGTAGATGAATGTATAAACATTGTTGACAAATGGAATACATTATGAAAAAAAATGGCACGATACAATTCACATATACGATGACTGGCTAAACAGGATGGCACTGCATGATTCACGTATATGATGCCTGGCTAAAGAAGATGGCATTGCATAATTCCCATATACTCCCTCCGTTCCTAAAGATTTGTCTTTTTAGAGATTTCAAATGGACTACTACATACGGATGTATATAGACATATTTTAGAGTGTAGATTCACTCATTTTGCTCCGTATGTAGTCACTTGTTGAAATCTCTAAAAAGACAAATATTTACGAACGGTGGGAGTATGATATAGAAACCAAACAGGTGGCATTCACACAAAGCAAATCTAAACTAAGCTGATGACATATAAGATGAATAATGTAAGCAATGCGAGGCGCCATATGCATGATATGACCAACAACAGCATGCCAGGTTAGAGCAAACACCTCAGTTGGTAAATAGGAGTGGTCGGCTCCCTCGATATTCCCATGCAACGGTCTTCTCTTTTTCTCTACATGTTCAGTACGATTGTGTACAATAACTACATGCATAATAAAAATTTAGTTAGATTTTGTAAGGCCTAAGGGGTGCATGCAGAAATCAAGACTGATGGTAGCAAACGAGTGGATAGATCCAAAACTAATGATAGCAGGTAGATTATAGCTTCAGTTTAAAAAGATAGACAATGAATCATCTACTGTTTGTTGCCCACCCAACATGAACCACATAGAAGACCCCAGATGAACCAGATAGTAGGCAGATACTATTCATTGCTGCCTCGATATGAGACCCATGGGCATTTTAAAACTCAAGTTTGAACGATAAAGTAGCAGGTAATAATAACCGATGTATAACGTAAGCAAACGCGAAAGACTACGACCTCTCTTCCGGAACTGTGTAGTCCTCAGGTTCATCTGCTCAGTCGATGATGGTAATGCAATTGGCGTGGCTGCCGGCAACGAGGAAGATGATCTGAGGCGGCAAAAGAAAGTTTGCAGGGGGGATCTCTGCTCCAGTGAACGCTTCTGTCGATGGTGCACCTCGGGTGGGGTGGATGACGGCACGGCAGGAGCAGGACATAACACACAGAGTTTTCTTTGACGCCTATCTAAAAATGAAGTAAATCTGTAAGGGCTCCTTAGAATTGGAGGATTCTATAAACACAGGGACAGGAAAAACACAGGAATAGGATAGGAATGCACGTACAAAACAGAGCATTTGGAAACATAGGATTTCTGCGAACCTCGGTGTTTGGTTCACATGAATTGGAAGAACACAGGAATGGAGAAACATGGTCAAATTAAAGTCAAACCATGTGAAAATGAAAAAATAAGAATCTTATTATGACAGTAATGCAATTAGTCCTGTTCTTCATGCATATTAATTTGAAAAGGACGTCCAACTGGATATTAAAATTCCTACCATTTTTCTTTGAAAGAGACACCAAAGGAAAAAAAATCCTCCAGTTTTGCTTTGCTCCACTCCTAACCAAATGCACGAATAGTAGTACCATAGTAGTTCCATAGCAAAGGATCCCTGAGGGATCGACAAGAATGCAGAGTAACAAAGTGATGCAACGAGTGTACAACCTCTTTGGCATAGCCTTGTCGACCTCAGCATCATTGGGTTGGATGTGGAGGATGGTGATGCTGGTGTGACTGTCGAAGGCGGGGAAGAAGATCTGAAGCCTCTGGAAACGGCGCCGAGGGTACTGCTCCACTGTGATGGACGGTTCTGTCATTGGAGCAGCTCCGGTGAGGTGTACGGTGGCGAGGCTAAAGCAGGACAAGACAGACAACGTTAATCTGAAGTGGGACTCTAATATCATCTGCAATAGATGATGTAAAATACATCACCAAAAAGTGCTAGATGTAAAACACATCAGCCGCGCCACGGCCGCTCCGACAGATGCTGTAAATACTGTTTACACTGAACTTAACTGAAGAAACTGAACTTTACAGTCGAAACTGAATTTTACTGTCAAAACTGATTGAACTAGTAGAAGAGCATTGCAATAGATGTTTAGGGCGTTCGAGCACTAGTAGCAGAGAAGCAGTGATCTAAATCAGCAGACGCTCGAGCAGGGAACGCACTAGCAGAGAGCAACTCGTGCAGCAGAACCGTGAGTGAGTGCTAAAGCAGCAACTCCTGTAGCTGCCGGAGGTTGTGCAGCAGCAGCAGCGCGAGCGAGAGCAAGAGCAGAGTAGCAGCACGAACGAGAGCAAGAGCGGAGCAGATGTGGGGCTTGCGCACGGTGGTGTCGAGTTCTTGGAGGTATCTCTCTTAGGGATCCAGATGTTCGCGATTTTCCGGGTGAAGAAGAGCTGGTTCGCCAACACCATCGACTTCCTCTATGGCCTGTTTTTGCCGGCGGGTCAAGTTTTGATCTATAAATCACCAAGAACCAACATGGTTAGAGTCGCCGCCTTGTTTAGCGTTAATGTGACAAATATGATGGAAGCAAATCGCCAAAAACGCAAAAAGCCAAAGTCCCAATCGAGCCAGACTATGGATCGGATATTGTTTGGAAAGATTAGTAAAGAAATTGATGACTAGCTATAGGTCACATGGATCAAAGCATCGCTCCACGACCCAGACTCCTCGGTTGTCTGTGCCTTGAGGATTGGCTATCCCGAATCCGCCACTTGATTGAGTCGGCCCTGTCGCCTTCGAACCGCCGCTCGGCCGCGTCCTCGCCATACCGGTGCCTCTCCAAACGCGCCACCAGTTCAGCTGCACCTCGACGGCTGGTTTCAGCACGCCGCGAGCCGGCCCGCACCTCATCGATCCGCCGGGGCAGCCTCATTCCACCCATGATGGTACGGCCGACAGCCCGTTTTCAACTGTCGGCTCGCTCTTTCACTCAAACCGCCTTGTTAAACCGCCAGCGACTGACCAGTTCAAAACTCCACTGTTATGAGTCATGATCGTGGAGTCACATCTGCCATTAACTCCGCTGTACAAGCCGCAATGGAGAACAGAAATCAGATCGGTTTGGGTCCGATTCAGATTGAGAAAGAAAAGGAAAAAGAGCATAGGATCTCAATACAGACTCATACATCAATGGAAAGTAAGAACCTACCGACAGCATTACAGCACGGAACAAAGAAATCCAACGAAAAGTCCAACAGCACCACGGCCCGGAGACGGGGATGAGGGATGAACTCGGACTCTATTGCCGCCGCGGCCGTACCTCGCCAGCAAGCCTCCGGTGCCGGCTCATCTCAGTGACTCGTTTCTACGGCCGCGCCGTTCCGAGCTGGCCCTCCCTCGCTCAGCCGCCGCCCTCGCCGTTTTTCAAGCCGCCTCCGGTTCAAACACTGCTCCAAGCCGCTTTACCTCAACATGACCTAGCCCTGAGTCACCGTCGCCATCAAACTACAGCCAAACCGCCGCCGTTCAGTTGCACGTCTACGGACAAATTACCACTGTGGCCACGGTTGCTTACCTCTTGAACCGCCGACGCCGAGTCGTCGCCTATGCCAGGACAGCCCGCCCTCACCGCGATTCGCCGCGGATTGCTCCTGCTGCTACGAGCGGGCCCGTGGCCTCGGGCCTCCTCTACAAGTCACAATCAGGCCGTCCCGCAGCCGCTGCTGAACCGCCCGCTGGCTCGGCGCCTAACGACTCACGCCGTCGCGCACCTCACTTCATCGGCGGAGGCCGCGCCGGGCCGGCCTCTCTCTTAACCTGCCTGCAATACCTTTCACTGCTCGAGCCGCTGCCCACGAGCCGGCCTAATCGAATCACCAAGCCAACCCGCCGGCCGTCGAGCTGCCGTCTGCCTAGCAGGAAGACACGCCCAACTCACCTCCGCCGCTGTGCCCTGCCGGATCGCCCGCGCCTGAGTCGCCGCGTAAATCGCCAAGCCAACAGGGGCAGTTCACGGTCTCTGCCTATACGGATCGGCCTCGTGCTGCTACGTTTTGCCTTGGCCCGCCTTGCCGGCGTCCTCCAGGCCGCTGCTCCGCCTCGCCCGTCGCGCTGCTTTTGAGCCGCCCGGGCTCGCAGCCCCGAACCGTCTCACTTACCTCAGCCGGCCGCCTGACCCGCCTCCGTCGTCCGCGCATGGAGCCGCCTCCGCCGTCGCCGAGTCACCGCCCCTCGCGGCTGTAGCCGCACCTCACCGGCTGTCTGCCTCCGACACACGGCCTCACCGAGTCACCGTCACGGCCGGATTAAATCGTCGCCTCTCCAAGTCACCTCTGCCGACTCCGGCCTCTACTGCGGGCCGCCCGTATCCTGCCTGCGAGCCGGAGTCGCCCCCGCAACCGTGTCCAGCCGCCTCGCCGCTTCAAGCCGGCCCTGTCCTCGGGTGGCTGTCCTTCTGCTACGCTGCGCCCTCGCCCGTCGTTGCTGCGAGGCGCCTGATGATCCTTTGCGTGATGTGGCTCTTTTTCAGGCAAGACACTGATAGGGCAGGTGCGACCTTCATGAGCAACACCAGCGCAAAGGAGCAGTTCTTTGGATCAGACGATTTCAGACTTGCCTTTTTTATTGACAATGTCAAACAAGGGATGCCTCTCCAGGCAGAAGCAGACAAAAGAGAAGAAGGATAAAAACCTGCTACGTGCATGGATAATGCGGCCAGAGTGCTAATCACATGCATATATTATTCACTTTCCATGCACCTCCAGTACCTCACACACGGTTCAATCTACAATTTGATGTTATGCTGCATAGCATGGTTCCCTTGATAAAACAGAGGAAGCCAGAGGAGATGTGTTCGCCCGACAAAACATAAGGTGCTATTTTTCCTAAGAATTTTATCAGCACATATTTTGTTTGAGAACAATTACTCTGGTCTGTGGTATTTTTCGCAGGACCATTATTCATTACAAAGGTGTTGCAAAGGGGTGTGCGCCAATATTATTTTGTGCACTAGCGCGTTCGTGCCGTGTTGCTGGACGGATACATGCGCAAGTCGCCGCCCCCGCTACATCAACATACGCGACTGACTCATCGTCCGCGCCCACAGCCGACTCGCCCGCCTTTACCGGGGTGATCATCAACTCCGCGGTGGATAATTTCTGGCCTAACATATCAGGTGAAATCCATCCAGTATATTTTTATATTATATATTGCTTTCTTTAAAAGAGCAATTACTCTGGCTTGCAAGTTCTCCAATGCAGGATAAATTGTCTACTACAAAAAGGACTATTATATCACTGAGCTGTTGAATGACTCATACCGGTTTATATCACGGTCAAAAATGGAGAATCTCAAGCCAACTCCTCGAGTCATCTTAAGACTCGGGGGCTACAATGACATGACTTGGCAGAATTGGCCGGTTTCAGTGAATTCAAGAACTCCAGGTCATTGGAGGGAAAAATAACCCGATCCCGAAGGCTGCTGTTATGTTGATGAAAATTTAAAGGCCGTCAGAAAATTCCGGTTTAAAATCCGGTTCAAGGTAAATTTGTCTCTCACAAAGCTTTGAAGCTCTTAATATCCGATTTAAGAATTTCCGGCTCAAAAAGAATAATCTCTCGCGAGTTCGAGTGCTCAGGAAAAATTAAAGGGACCAAAGAGAGTCTGTTGCAAAAGCATAGCTCAAACATAGGTGCCCCTTGAGCACAGCTCGCAAAATCACTTGGGGGCTTGGTCGTATTCGAACCATAGCTACACCTCTTGATCGGCGTAAGGCCACCAGGGAAATCACTTGGGGGCTTGGTCGTATTCGAACCATAGCTACACCTCTTGATTGGCGTAAGGCCACTAGGGAAATCACTTGGGGGCTTGGTCGTATTCGAACCATAGCTACACCTCTTGATTGGCGTAAGGCCACTAGAGAAATCACTTGGGGGCTTTGGTCGTATTCGAACCAAAGCTTAAACCCTCTTGATCGGCGTAAGGCCACCAGGATGATCACTTGGGGGATTTGGTCGTATCCGAACCATAGCTTAAGCCCTTTTGATCGGTGCAACACCATAATTATGACTATTTAAATCATTCTTGATTTTTTAGGTTTATAATGCTTTATGAGTATAATTTATCCTGTGTTTATTAACCCGGCCTGGCCTTTGACTATAAGTCACTGGTAAGAGGTAAACTAATATCCGGTGTTTATTAACCCGGCCTGGCTTTCGACTATAAGTCGCAAGTATATATTTGGATTGCGCCATTGGAATCATGCGCTTATAAATCATTGGGTATATTATTCAAATCTTTAATAGCCAACATGGCTGGATTTTTACTATGGTTATCAATAACCAGTATTATGATTAAGGTTTTCAAAGTCGCTTTAGCGCAATGGATATTATTTTATCGATGGATATGATTTATTCTACAATGGAAGGAATAGTCCCGAGTCGCTGCAGGCTTACGACCCGGCACTTGGGGGCTACATTATTCAAATTGAGATTACATCAAATATGCAAGTCCCATGTCACTGCCAGCATGCACCATGGCACTTGGGGGCTAATGCAAAGTCATTTTTTCATCACCTTATTGAAGACCCGACTCATCACATTGTAATGAGCCGGCCCTTGGGGGCTACCAATTGCTCCTGTCAACAATTCAAGGTACACAAGTCTTAATCCATTATATTGAAGGGTCCACTCCTTAGTTGGTAAAGCACAAAGCTCTTAACCTTGTGGACGTGGGTTCAAGCCCCATGATGGGAGTTACATCATATGATGTTATTTTCAATAAAGTATATATAAAGTCCCATCTCAGTATTATCTTACTGAGCCAGCCCTTGGAGGCTACACGTTGTTGTTAAAGTCTACATGATCATATTTTCAAAGTCCCTGCTCATTATTTGCATAATGACCCGGCCCTTGGGGCCTACACTGGTTGAAGTTTTTATGAGCATCATGCAATTACAAGTCCCAGGTTGCTGCAAGCATGACAACCCGGCACTTGGGGGCTACATGTGTGGAATACTCATTTCTGACTAGTGATTGAGATGAACAACCTGGATTTCTTCAAGCTTGTGACATTCATATTGAAGCAATTCTTAACCCCCCCCCCCCCCCCCCCCCCCCCCCCCCCCCCCCCCCCCCCCCCCCCCCCCCCCCCCCCCCCCCCCCCCCCCCCCCCCCCCCCCCCCCCCCCCCCCCCCCCCCCCCCCCCCCCCCCCCCCCCCCCCCCCCCCCCCCCCCCCCCCCCCCCCCCCCCCCCCCCCCCCCCCCCCCCCCCCCCCCCCCCCCCCCCCCCCCCCCCCCCCCCCCCCCCCCCCCCCCCCCCCCCCCCCCCCCCCCCCCCCCCCCCCCCCCCCCCCCCCCCCCCCCCCCCCCCCCCCCCCCCCCCCCCCCCCCCCCCCCCCCCCCCCCCCCCCCCCCCCCCCCCCCCCCCCCCCCCCCCCCCCCCCCCCCCCCCCCCCCCCCCCCCCCCCCCCCCCCCCCCCCCCCCCCCCCCCCCCCCCCCCCCCCCCCCCCCCCCCCCCCCCCCCCCCCCCCCCCCCCCCCCCCCCCCCCCCCCCCCCCCCCCCCCCCCCCCCCCCCCCCCCCCCCCCCCCCCCCCCCCCCCCCCCCCCCCCCCCCCCCCCCCCCCCCCCCCCCCCCCCCCCCCCCCCCCCCCCCCCCCCCCCCCCCCCCCCCCCCCCCCCCCCCCCCCCCCCCCCCCCCCCCCCCCCCCCCCCCCCCCCCCCCCCCCCCCCCCCCCCCCCCCCCCCCCCCCCCCCCCCCCCCCCCCCCCCCCCCCCCCCCCCCCCCCCCCCCCCCCCCCCCCCCCCCCCCCCCCCCCCCCCCCCCCCCCCCCCCCCCCCCCCCCCCCCCCCCCCCCCCCCCCGTGCAGAACCTCCTTGGTGGCGCCGAGTTGGCCTCGGCTTCATCGGAGGAATTGGTGAGGGTGCTGCGGTTCCGGTGGGGCAGGTCAAGACGGCGCTGTGGGGATGGAGGTGGCGCGATAGATGAGGTGAACGTCGGGGCAGCTCCTTGGAGGTGGAGGACGGGGCGGCTGATCCGGCAGGACGACGAGATCGACGACGGATCCTCATCCGGTGCGGTGGATGAGGGACGGCGAGCTGTTGCGGTGGACGACGTCGTCGGAGAAGAGTCTCCGGCTGGGCGGCGATCGGGAGGCCGACCGAGGAGCGTGGGGTTTCGTGGGTTTTGGCGGCCTCGGTGTACGAATGGGGGGGTGAAGGGGAAGGTAGGGGGGAGCCATGGCTTAGGGACGCGCTTGTCCGAAATGTTGGGTAAGTTACCAGTGTACCCCCACCGATTTTGACACCGCGACGTCGAACCGGCATTTCCGGCTGAGGGGTAGAAGGGGGATTTCGCGTGTCTGGGCTGCGGGACCGATTTCGGATGAGGAGGGAGTTTTCGCGCGCGTCGAAATTTCAGGATAACAAGGTGCGGCGCGGGTTGAAGAGGCGGGGGTTTCAAAGCAGATGAGACAAAAGATACTCGAGCTTGAAAATTTCGGGATAACAAGGCACGGATTCCTTGTTTGGCAGAACAAACTTAACGTGTACAAAAAAACAATTCATACAAGACACAAGAGTCATGTCCCCTTTTACTATATTGCTATAAATGTCATTGAAAAAACTACAAGAAAAATGTAAAAAAAATCGGGAGAACAAGATTACCCTGTACAGTACCAAATCAATTCGCACTTCCCTCAACAACAACAAAAAACAAATCAATTCCCACCAAAAGAAAGAGTCATGTCCCTTTTTATGTGATTACAAATGCCAGGATCTCGAATTTCAATTTTTGAATCCACGTTATGTTGAATTCAAATATATCGTTAGGTGACCTTGCGGTTTATAATGGATGTAGTCCTACATTTTGATCTTCCATCATATATGAACATTTTACTCCACCCTATGAACATATATATTGTCGTCTACCATATGGACTAAATTTGAATCAATTTTCCTTATTTGAATACGATTGATGTCAAGTTATACCATCATTTAAATATTATCTTGATAACAAAAAACATGCATATAGCAGTAATCATATTTCACTATAAACTACATGTGATATATGATCTCCAATTCAAATATTTGTATCCATTTTATGTTGAATTCAAATCAGAGTACATTGGTCTAGGTGGCGAGATGTTCGGGATAATCTAAACCCTGTTTTCATATGTATATAATTCTTGGCTGAATTGGGACAAGTTTTGGTATAAGCTTCTTGCAAAACCGGAGATTCTCTCAACAAGCCTCGTGGTTCCGAGGGGTAACGTGTCACCTTTGTGTGTGAAACGATATACACTGCCTCCCCCCAGATTTTCTTTACAGAGGCAACATAGAACTATATGAGTGCCCTGTTAAATTTTGGAATTATTCCGGGTTCGTTTGGCCTTTTTTATACATTAATTGAGTTTCTGGACATTTAATGTGCATAGTCCAAATTTGAACTGCAAGCACATGCTCCGGTGCACCAAAGTTGGTTGAAAAATCACATGTGTGTCCTTGGATGAATTTCTAGGTCCCATGCAAGAAATGGGAATGAAATTCAAACATCTGGGCGTCGTGACTCGGCCGAGAACATCGAGAAACTTGGTTTTTAAATTCATGTAAATCCAAAATTCGCCTGGAAATCATGAAACTTGGCATGCTGTCATGTCATGGCACTAACATGTTGTGGTAAAAAATTGGGCATATTTGGAACAAGTTTTGGTATAAGCTTCTTGCAAACCGGAGCTTCTCTCAAGAAGGCTCGTGGTTCTGAGAGGGAACGTGTCACCTTTGAGTGTGAAACAATATACGCTGCCCCCCCCCCCCTTGAGTTTCTTTACAGAGGCAACATAGAACTACATGAGTGCCCTGTTAAATTTTGGAGTTATTCCGGGTTCGTTTGGCCTTTTTTATACATTAACTGAGTTTCTGGTCATTTAATGTGCATAATTCAAAATTGAACTACAAGCACATGCTCCCGTGCACCAAAGTTGGTTGAAAAATCACATGTGTGTCCTCGGGTGAATTTCTAGGTCACATGCAAGAAATGGGAATGAAATTCAAACACCTCGGCATCGTGGCTCGGCCGAGAACATTGAGAAACTTTGTTTTAAAATTCTTGTAAATCCAAAACACGCCTGAAAATCATGAAACTTGGCATGGTGTCATGTCATGGTACTACCATGCCGTGGTAAAAAAATGGCCGAATAGGAAAAAATTTGGTATAAGCTTCTTGCAAACCGGAGCTTCTCTCAAGAAGGCTCGTGGTTCTGAGAGGGAACATGTCACCTTTGAGTGCGAAACAATATACGCTGCCCCCCTTGAGTTTCTTTACAGAGGCAACATAGAACTACATGAGTGCCCTGTTAAATTTTGGAATTATACCGGGTTCGTTTGGCCTTTTTTATACATTAATTGATTTTCTGGTCATTTAATGTGCGTAATTCAAATTTGAACTACAAGCACATGCTCCCGTGCACCAAAGTTGGTTGAAAAATCACATGTGTGTCCTCGGGTGAATTTCTAGGTCCCATGCAAGAAATGGGAATGAAATTCAAACATCTGGGCATCGTGGCTCGGCCGAGAACATTGAGAAACTTGGTTTTAAAATTCTTGTAAATCCAAAACTCGCCTGAAAATCATGAAACTTGGCATAGTGTCATGTCATGGTACTACCATGTTGTGGTAAAAAATTGGCCGAATAGGAACAAGTTTTGGTATAAGGTTCTTGCAAACCGGAGCTTCTCTCAAGAAGGTTCGTGGTTCTGAGAGGGAACGTGTCACCTTTGTGTGCATAATTCTAATTTGAAATATACAAGCACATGCTCCAGTGCACCAAAGCTGGTTGAAAAATCACATGTGTGTCCTCGGGTAAATTTCTAGGTCCCATGCAAGAAATGGGAATGAAATTCAAACATCCGGGCGTCGCTCGGATGGAAACATTGAGAAATTTGGTTTTTTAATTCCTGTAAATCCAAAACACGCATGAAAATCATGAATCTTGGCTTGGTGTCATGACATGGCACCAACATGTTGTGGTAATTTTGCTGTCCGATTTGCGAAGGCGCACACATTAACAATCAACAAAGTCATTTTGGAACAAGTGCTGTCACGTTACAATCGGAAACACAAGTATTATTGAAACTATGGGCGTTCTATTTACCATCTACGTGCCGCCACGTGTCCCCTTTTTTTATTAGCTAGGAGGGGCCGTGCAGGGTAGCTATTTGAGTACGGGAGGCGTGCAATCAGACCCCTGTGTGTGCTTATCGGGAGGAGAGCCCTTTGACCTCCATCTGCCGTCCACCTCTCTCCCAAGGTCTCCATTAATGGCGCCCGAGCCTCTGCTTAATGGCGTGGCTATGTCTCACTCGACTGAGATTTAAGAGAGAAAAAGAAAATCTGAAAAGAAAATTTTGCATGGATATTGATGTAAGATCCGACTGACCTATATAGCATCTACTGCGACTTATAGCAAGACTGATGAATATATATAAGGACGACGAGAGTGGATAATAATTGTCTTACATAATTAGGAAGATAATTAAAAAAGCCACATGCAGCTACGCACTAAATACACAAGGGCAAAAGAAGAAGGAAGACGCATACAATGATCTGGCTCGCTGATCTCTACTTTCTTTATGCGCTGCAGGTCGCGGAGACTAGTTCTCGCGGCGAGCGGCGATGATCTCTTTCATCAGTTTCATGTCCTCAATACGCTGCTTGGCAGCATCCACGGATTCCTCCACCAGCCTGTTGCGCTTGATGCGGAGCATGGCATTCTCGTCCATAAGTTTCTTGACGATGACGCCCGTCCTATGCATCAAGGCAGTGGTCTCCTCCGCCTGCTTCACCCTTCCAGCGATCTTCGCCCTCAGCAGGTCGTGCTCGGCCTGGAGCTTCGCATTGCCCTCCCCTAGTTGCCAGATGACGCCGGTAGCCTCGTCCTGCAACCTCGCCTAGCCGGAGATCTGATCCCTCTGGCTATGGACGATCGCATGAATGCGCCTGTAAGAGTCCTTGCCTGCCCACGAGAAATTTTCTTAGGCCGCCGCGGCGCGGCGGGACATCTTTGCTGCTTCCGTGGCGTGGCCGGACCAGCCTGCTACATCAACGGCGCGGTGGGACCTCCGTGCTGCTTCGGCGGTGCGGCGGGACCTCTGTGCTGCTACTGCTGCGCGGCTGGGCATGTCGGCTGCTTTCGTGGCGAGGCGGGACATCTCTCGTGCTTCTTCTTCCATGCTCGCCTCTCCCTGGTGGAAACCTCTCGACCCAGAACTCACGCTGGCCATGGCAGATGCAAGGGAACGATGCTGAATGACTTGATTGTTTTTTGTGGATGAGGAGTTGAGGAGGAATGTGCAGTCATCTTGGCATAGTAGTATTTATAACCGAGTACTACTAATACGCTCCTAAGTGAGAAACCGTTTAGGTTGTGATCGATGTGAACAGGTTTGCAATTAAATATAGCGTGGTACTACCTCCGTCCTAGTTTATTAGTCCCCTTTGTAATTTGTGCCAAATTTTGACTAAATATTTAACTTAATAAATGTTAGTGCATGTCAACAAAAATTATTCTATCGCTGGATTCGTTTTTGAACATTGTTTTCAATGATATAATTTTTGATAACTTGCATGAACTTTTTATTAATTAAATTTATGGTCAAAGTTTGGCATAGATTACAATGGGGACCAATAAACCAGGACGGAGGTACTACCTCCGTCCTGGTTTATTAGTCCCCTTCATATTTGGTGTTAAACTTTGACCTTAGATTTAACTAACAAAATGTTAATGCATGTAACCAAAAATAGTATCCTTGAAAACTACGTTCAAATACGAATCCAACAATATAATTTTTAGTGACATGCATTATTATGTTCTTAGTTAAATCTATGGTCAAAGTTTGGCACAAAATACTAAAGGGGCCAATAAACCAGGACGGAGGTAGTAGTAGTAATTTGGAATGTGACGAGACGCAAGCTCAAAATTTATTGATGGTTCTAGTTTCGAAGTGCTGCACTATTCCCGGATGGCACGTGTTCTCGGCCGTGGTGTAGCATATGCCATGGTACTTCTTTTTCTACTGCTGTGTACGTGCAATAACTGGCACCGTCGGATACATATCTTACATTTATTGGGGTGTTCGACAAGAATAGCCTTGTGGCGAGCTATAGACTAGTCTTTTTTTCACACGATTACATCGACACATATCATCTCCCTCCCTCTTTCCCACGCACACACCTATCTCTCGGGATTTCTCACACGCACCATCTCTAGTTCCCTAGGTCGATGCCACCCACATACACTTGTACTCTGAGTTTAGCCCTCCGTCCCGAATTACTTGTCGCAGATATGGATGTATCTAGATGTATTTTAGTTCTAGATACATCCATATCTGCGACGAGTAATTTGCAACGGGTAATTTGGGAGTACGTTATACAGGAAGAGAAGAGGTGCACGCACGCACTCGTCCTCTCTCACACACGCATCTGTAGCTACGAATTGTAGTGTTCTCAACCATCCGATTGGCTCTATCATAGGTTTCACGTTGCTCCTTGGCCTTGAGATTGAGAAGTTTAAAACACGGAGGCTAAGCTGGAGGTGCGAGGTTTTGGTTAATGTGCGGGCCGCACACGGCACCAACACGACACGAGCTTCGTCTGCCTGGTGCGCAGTCGGGTGGGTTGTCAGTCAGGCGTGCAGGGCCTGTCAGTCAGGCGCTACACTGTGTAGTGTGGCGCCTTCGTGTCGGGCGCCACTCAAAAAGGTCATCTGAGTGAAAAAAATTTAGGGGCAGTTCATTTTGTGAAATGATTTCATCCACAGGTCAAAATTGTCAAATTTGCCTATAGACACAACCAGGCCCTCCTTGGTATCTGCGCCTCGACTTATTATGCACAGAGAAGTTAGGATCGGAGGGAGTACTACTAGTAGTACTACTTTGATGTGTCGCGTCAACTCGCACAAGTATGCAACACTTCCTGAACAAACAAGCATATAAGTTGTTTCGTTTCGGAAAAAAAGCATATAAGCTGTTACTTCTTACCAAAGGATCTTTATATCCAACAGACACAAAATATCCATTCGACTGTTGGAAATTACTTTAAATGCTGATCTGATGTCGAAGTAATTGCTGCATCGCCACCAAAACCCACCATCTCTTAAGCTAAAGTAGACCGAGTTAACCCCTATATTAGCATATTACTAAGATAAACAGAAGGCACTGTAGAATCATATAGGACATGAGCTTGTCAATCTGAATGTGGAGGGACACCAGCTTAGCCCCGGCCAGCAGCTTGGGCGGAACTGTGAAGAAGGTCAGCTCTTGCACGGCGACGTCGCCGGGATCCCTGCTGCTTGTCACCTCCATTTCCACCTTGACGGCATCGGTCCTGCCTTTGGGCTCCCCCGGTGGGCCGTTCACCCATAGCTTGGCCACGTAGTGCGGCAGTGGGGACGCCCCCGCTCTGATGCAGATGACCGACACGGCTATAGGCGCGCCGATGTCGAGCATGCCGCTGACCAAGAAAAATGCGCGGCCGTCCTCCTCCGCGAACAGCAAGAGCCGTGGCTCCGGTAGTGGCACTTGCAGCTGGAGCACCTTGTCGTACTGGATCATGTGCACGGGCATGGGATGCACAGTGCTGATGTGGTGGGAGAGCCACGGCGGCGGGCCTTCGTAGCCGCAAACGGGCACGGGGCATTTGCAGGGCGCGAGCGGACACACGCTCTGGTGATCGGCGAGCTTGTGGTAAGTGACGTAGAGCCCACAGCCTTCGTGCGGGCACTCCACCCTCACCGAGGAGAGGATGGCGTCGACCGCCGTGTTCCGCACATCGAAGCCACCGCCGCGCTCGCACTTCTGGCATTGCCGCTGGTTCCCGGGGCGCTCAACGCGGCAGTCCACGCAGGCCAGGTGCCCTCCCTTGCACTGCACAAATCAATCGAACAACACATCAATCAAGAAACCTGCACCTTGCTCGATCAGCCGAACGGAGGAGGTGTATTCGAACCTCATACACTGGAGGCTTCAAGGGGCGGAGGCACAAGGGGCAGTGGAGCAAGGTGAGGTCCATCGAGACCATAGAGAGCTCCATCGTCGGGTCCTGTTCCGTCTGCATGATCTCGCCCTCCTCGTGCACAACCATCTCTCGCTTTATTAGGGCCGGGGCATTACAAAGCTTTACCGTCACATATTCATACTACTTCAAGGTGCATTAAATCAACACATGCAAGTATCAAAAGGAGAGTCACGGCATGCATGCATGCGTTGTAATTAATGCATCAGTAAACGCAAATTATTAAAATATATCAAGTGCAGTGCTTTGATGTGTCACGTCAACTCGTATAAGACCGAGAAGTTTGATTACTACAAAGCCCTCTTGCCTTAACCGCACCTGCCTTTGGCTGCATGACAGGTGGGCCACCCACCTGTTTGGCCCACCTGTCATAGACGCAAAGGCAGGAGCAGTAAGTCAATGAAGCTGCGTCCCTCCCTCGCCCATGAGCGTGGTGGCTGGCAGGACTAGGAGAAGCTTTCGTTCGCTACACGCTCTCCCTCCCGCACGTGGTGGACATGCAGCAGTTCAATCGATGTCAGATGGCCAGAAGCATACTGTAGTACTCCTCCACTACAGTAGTACTCCATCATTGTTCGACTTCCCAAAGAGGCGAAGAGCCAAGCACAGCCCGGACGCTCGTGTGGCAGTTTCATGTGTAGAGTAGTCTAGGATAGCGTGTACCGTGCCTGTAAGCTTAAAATCGTTGGGGTCGGCTCCATGCTTTTTTTTTATTAAAATAATCTTCTTGCCCTACCTGTCATCCTGGTGATTCTAGTTTGCACGCTCATCTGGTCAAGACAGGAATATATATTTTAATTTGGGGTGGGGTAAATGTTAGAGGTTGCAGCAAATGGAGTATTGTACACTGCGGGTCTTTCAGCCAAGTTTAGAGGCAACCATGTGGGGCCAGTGCTATGATGTGTCGCGTCAACTCGTACAACGAGGAGAAGCTTGATTTTACTACTACACGCCTTCTCCCTCGCCCATGCACACGGTGGCTCGCAGACGAGGACATGCTTTTGCTTATAGTACTACAACAAGCTATCCCTCCCGCTCGCGGTGGATGGACATGCAGCAGTGGATTCGATACTGTAGAAGCAGTAGTAGTAAGATCATTGTTCGTCTTCTCGAAGAGGAGAAGAGCCAAGCGCAACCCGAACGTGGCAGTTGCGAACCTTGGAGCACGCATATAAAAAAACGAGACCAACTCGGGCTAGACTAGCCTGTTGGCATTTTTTATAGAAGAAAAATCCATGAGCACCAAACGCTCAAGCCGAGACTTGAACCCTGGTGGGCTGGCTGCGAACTCCCGCGCCTTGCGAACTGAGCTATGCTCAGTTCTCAGGAGCACGCATATAGGCAGGCTCTTGCATGAGACAAAATTGCTATGTGAGCCCACTATTACTTGCTAGTATAGCCCTGTAAACCAGAAAGGAGTATTTGCCTTTCTAGAGATTTCAACAAGTGACTAGACTACACCGAGACGGAGTACATATGGAGCAAAATGAGTGAATCTACACCGTAAATAAATACGTAGTTCTCTCGTTTTCCTCTCGGCCTTGGTCGCGGTGCACAATATTGAGTATACTAGTACTATCATCTTGAAATTTACTAAGTCACCATAGGCACCTCGTCGTAGACGGGAATGTCTCCTGACACGCGATAGACGTGAGCGGCAGTCGCCTCCATAGGTGCTTGAATGCCAAGGAGGGAGAGGGTAGCGGTTCCCGAGACGTTGAACGGTCAATGATGCATCCTCAAATTACATGCAGAGGGAATTAATTGGAGAAGCAAAATAGAGCCAGCACGATGTGAATGCAACAGAGTTTGGATTCTCATATAAAGGCGCCCCACCACTCCAATCCATCTACTCCTAGTCTCTGCGCAACACTGCTCACTCCAATCCAAGACCAAGTGACTAGAAGCCAGAAGCACCTATGGAGGCGATGGACGCGAGCGGCAGTCGGCTGTGCCAAATCATCCAAGGCGCCGGCCTACGGCCCCGCACCGCAGCATTTCCAAACGGTGCTGGCGACCGCCGGCGTCGTAGCCCTCGCCGACGCTGGCTTCGCCTCTCGCATGGACGACATGATGGTCAACTCCATCCGCAAGTTCACCGCCGTAAAGAAGCGCGCGGACGACCTTGCCGTACTGCTCCAGCCCGCGCGCCCAGGCTCCTCATTGCCTGCCACCCTCATCGGCCTCCATGGTGATGAACTCTTTCAAGCCCTGGTGGCCTTGCAGGTGCCGGAGGTCACGATGAAGAATGTGCACCTCGAGGCCGCGCTCGTCACGTAGCGCCTCGCCATGCAAGAAACCGTCGACCTGCACATCCACGTCTACGAGGAAATCGTCTACATAGGCCACTACAAGGCCAGCAAGGACAGAAAGACGTTGGCCTTCTTCCAGCGGTTGGAATCTTTGGACGCCATTGTTTAGAAGCATGTCGACCTGGCCACGAAAGCTGCTGCTACTTAGCCGCCGTTCGGTGGGCCGGCACCCTGAGTCGAGGAGGTGGACGTCGTCGATGGATGCATCTCTTCTTCTTGCCTCCTATAACCAGCACTTCATCGCCTCGTGGCCTTAATGTTTTATTAGTATAGGAGTATATGGCATTTTTATTCCAGTAGTAACGTTTTCACTTTGAGGTGGGGCCGCAGTTGAGCAAACCGACCATCGGCAAATCCCCACCCTGCCCACCGGGCGTCGGCTGAGTTTAGAATTAGAAGAGAGAAACGAGGGAGAAGAGCTAGCTGTAGCACGGACGCTGTTGTCAGATGGGACTCGCGTTGATAGAATAGGAGTACTGAGCACTCGTACCTCTTATTTTTTTAGGGAAAAAGCAGTCGTATGTCTAGTACTACCACTAGTTGGGTGCGTGCGACCTATACCTGTCATCACTTTAGGTCTCCTTTTCGAACCGCAGCTATGCTTCACCGTACATATTTTTTCACGCATTTATCCTCCTATATGTACTCCTAGGCTATTTCCACGTGCTCCCTTTCGCCGACATGTGGGACATAGAGCATCTGGGTCGTAGTGCATGCACGACTCGGAGCATATGCCAGGGTACTTTACATTTCAGACCTCACGAATTACATGCAAACCCCCCGCAGAAGAATAAATAAATAAATGAATTACTACATGAAACCGGATTATTTTCGTAGAAACCGGAGCACGTTCATTAAATTTTGGACATAACACGTTTATAAAAAACTACCGGACCTAAACCAGTCTAAGGGCCTCTTTGATTCGCAGGATACTGAAAACACAGAAATGGGGAAAGTATGATGGCGATGAACCGAGACGAGGAGAACTCTAACTCAGTTAGAGGTTAGAGTTAGATTCTAACCCTGAACTAACTCTAAACCAAAGAGGTGTATGGATGGCAGGGTTAGATTGACAATAAATGTTCTTTCTCAATCATTTGACTACTTTGGACCCTATTTCCTGCCGGATTTGGTGTGGCCGGCTCTTGTGTGGCCTCCTCCCGCTCACAATTGACATAAACGAACCATCTTTACAAATCAAGCATGCAAAACATGATAAATTTTACTTTGTCCATACAATTGAGATATCCCACTTAAACATACAAGTACTCAATCAAGCTTCACAAAAAAAATACACTCCATGAAACAAAGCATGAGCTAACTCATCACGGAAGTCATTCACGATAGGGAGGGAGCCCGGAGCCCCTCACGCACCCAGGGAGGAGCTCGTCATCGTCGCTCTGGAGGAAGGCTATGTAGAGCCCAAGCCCCGAGAACCGCTCCGACGCCGGTGCTTGCGAGTTGAGGTCGACACCAGCATGGGTAGCAGGGCCACTTGCCGACGACTGCGAACCGAATCCTTGGGCCTCTAGAAATAATGCAAGCCTGAAACTAAAATACCTAGAAAGGTGAACTGAATCTTTGGGCCTCTAGAAATAATGCAAGCCTGAAACTGAAATACCTAGAAAGGTGAACTGAATCTTTGGGCCTCTAGAAACAATGCAAGCCTGGAACTGAAATACCTAGAAAGGTGAACTGATTCTTTGGGTCTCTAGAAATAATGCAAGCCTAAAACTGAAATACCTAGAAAGGTGAACTGAATCTTTGGGCCTCTAGAAAGATTTATTACCTCCTCAAGCAGCATCAAACAATTCCATGCGTGCACCACAAATCTATACCAAGTTTAATCAGGATCTACTTTTCCAAATCAGAATTAGTGCTAGAGCGAGCAAGATCAATGATATGGCTGTGAGACAGAGAAGGAACCAACAAACTCACCCCTCTCGCGACCTCCCTGGTAGATGCGTCGCTGCCGTGCAAGACAGAGGGAGAAAAATGACTGGTGAAGGGGGAGTGGGGCGAGCTTCGAAGGCCGGAGGGAGAGGGCAGTGGAGGCCGGAGGGAGAGGGCGGCCAGAGGAGAGAGAGGGCGAGCGGTGGAGTGGCGCTTGGGCGGGCAGCCCGATGGGGAACAGAGAGGAGTCGTGCGAGGGGGGCGGAGGGAGCGATCTGGTGCGGGCAGGGGAGATTTTTTTAGTTCTCTTTTAGTGGGCCCGGGGAGAACTAACCCAATAAGAACCTCTCCACCGGGCTAGTTTTTTTAGCTGGGTTAGAGCAAACTAGCTCAAACTAACCCCTCCTGTTTGGATAATTTGAGGCTATTTCAACCCAAACTAGCTCTAACTCAGGGATCCAAACAAAGAGGAGTAGTATTGTACATGCTACAGTCTGGACCGTGCCACATTGTTTTTTATGGCCATATCAACACATTGTTTTCTACTGCTGATTCACTGGGCTGCCGTGGTTCGCACTCCTCCGACGTGAGTAGTAGTACTACTACTCCCTTCGTTCCTAAATATAAGTCTTTTTAGACATTTCAAATTGACTACAACATACAGATGTATGTAGACATATTTTAGAGTGTAGATTCACTCATTTTGCTCCGTATGTAGTCACTTGTTGGAATCTCTAGAAAGACTTATACCGCATGATTCTTTGCACCTTCTTACTACTACGTACTACTTCGCGGACATGTGGGACAGCTAGCAGCATCTGGGTCGACGTAATACGTGTCATGCACCATATTAGAGTGCGGAACGGAAGGGGGCATCACCCCGGTCGTACCACTAGTAATTCATGACTATAGTGAGTAGTCATATCACAAGTCTTTCCAGCAGTAACGCGCCATCAAATCGCACAGCCGACCTTTCCAGCAGTAAGTAAGTTGAATCCGCTACTCCCTCAGCCTCCTCGCCTCTCTGTCAAACCGCCTACGCAAAAACTGCCGCACGTACTGCCCGAGAAAAGCCCCGCCCTCAACTTTTAACTACGCGAAAATAGTTCGAGCTTGTTCGTTCTATATAAATACTAGTACTGTATGTTTATTCACCCGTGGGGTTGTTCAATGAATGGAGGGCCGGGGAGCACAAGTGAACAATACTACTACTAGTAGTAGTAAGTAGGAGTTGTACAGTTAGTCACCTTAAATAGAGAGTTTCTTTTCTTTAATGCCACATACACAAATTGAAACGCTTGTTGTGGAGAGAAAAAGATAATCACTCCACTATATATATACGCAGGGGCCTGAGCCGCTTGCTTTACTAGGGTTGCTCTCTTCATTCTCTCCAGATATAAACAAGACAGCGGTAGCGACATTTTCTCTCTGCTCACCGCTGGTCACAGATCCGGCCGGATCCCTTCAGCTGGTGTGTGTAGAGGACTAGGTGCATCGTTCACACGGTCATCGCCGGCGAGGGAGGAAACCCATAGCTGCCGGAGGGGCCCGATCCTCTGCCCGTGCCGTTCTCTCCGACACAGCGCCGGCTCGGGAGGTCCTCCGACCCTTCTTCCTCCCTGCCGTATTGTGCGCAGATCCGACCTACCGCCGCCGACATCCCGACGACCCTCAGGTATAAGTTCTTCGAAAGCGGCATTGCTCTACTACCCCAGCTCCCCACATGACTGCATGTGCATCTTTTTCTACTCCCATCAGCTCTTCCAAAGCCACCTAAATTTTTAGTATTATTAGAGGTAAAGCTACTTCATGCATTCGAATCTAGGACTTTGTTCAAACAATGAAGAAAGGGGGGAAAGTTGTAGCATGAATCTAGGACTTGATTCAAAGAGGAAATAATATGGTGAAAGTAGTAGAGACCGGATACCCAACCGGTCTCTTGGTTGAAAAGGGAAATAATGGGAAAACGCAGTACAAACTGGATAAGGAACGGATCTATTATTGGTTGAAAAAGGGATAGAAAGTGGCGGCTGGTGGACAAGTCAATAGAGTATGTCCAGGATTAGATTGGTTGCCCTCACATAGTAAAAGGTCTCCAGGATTAGAATTGCTGCCCTCACATAGTAAAAGGTCTCAGGATTAGATTTGCCGCCCTCACATAGTAAAAGGTCTCCAGGATTAGATTTGCTGCCCTCGCATAGTAAAAGGTCTCCAGGATTAGATTTGCTGCCCTCACATAGTAAAAGGTCTCCAGGATTAGGTTTGCTGCCCTCACATAGTAAAAGGTCTCCAGGATTAGATTTGCTGCCCTCACATAGCATGAACAAACTCGGCATCACCACTTTATGCCTCCTTGTAGGTACATTGTGCTGATGCGTCCACTGTCGCATGTCCTTATACCAACCTTTTGCTGTTGTTAATGTAAGGGCGCATGTAAAATGAAGCGATCACACTGTTACCTTAGGGAATGTCTAACCAGTGTTATTGTTAATCTAATGCCTCCAGTGATAAGATGCAATTAAACTGTGTTACAAATGGTACTCCTGCTATTTTCCCCAGTATGATAAGTAAGTTGCTCCTTTACGCTGCTGAGTGTCCTGGTGTCCCCACGGTCCGGTTGGGTTCTACGGTAGGGTGCGTCGACTGCAAATTAAAATTTCCAACGCGCAGAACAACCAAGAACATGCTACGGGAGATGGATCACAGTTCATTACCACTAGACGCGCAGTGCCGTGCAGCAGAAGAAGAGTTGGGGCAGCACGTCCACGTGGTTCGTCTCCTCCTCGTCCGATCTCCCTCGAACAGCCGGTCGTCGGTTCCCACATACAGGTTCGCCGGAGCGGCGCAACTGCACCGCCTCTAATGGTATCCGCGCGTGCAGGAGGAACACCGTGCGATGGACTGCTAGGTCCGATCACACAGTCGGCGGCGAGTGGAGGTGGCTATTCGCAACACATGCAAACCCTAGTGACAGCGCCGAAGCGATCAACCCCATGAGTGTGACGCACCTCCACTTTATATAGGCGTCTGTCGCGGGCTCAACACTTGGGCCTCGCACGGACCCTAAAGCCCATAAGTCTACTCGGCCACAATCCGAATACAGCTCGGATCACATCCGACTAGTGTCCTCGGGTCCGACCTCGTAGGTTCCTTCCCTTAAGCGCGCGACCCCTTAGGTTCAAGTCGGCTTGGTCGTAGTTCGGATCACCTCTGAACTGCACGGTTGGTAGCGGCCTCTAGCAAGGCATGCCGAACACCAAGCAGACTATGAAGCTGGTTAGCGAACCTGTACATCACACTTCCATTCCTTTTGCCACACGATATATGTTGACGAGCTCAAGGCGAGTCTGTCATCCTTGTGCTAGACCGACCTCTTTCTCATTCCAGTGATGCCGACCACTATCTGGATTATCTCACAATCCTTGTCGCATGGCCATGCTTATCCTGGTCGGATCACACGAGGGGCCCAGAGTATATCTCTCCTGATCGGAGGGGCAAATCCCATCTTGCTCAACCATGTCTCGCAGCATGGGTCTGGACAAGCCCGAAACCTACCTTTGTAACTACCCAGTCACGGAGTAGCGTTTGGTCGGCCCAAAGCAAGTCTGTCACCATCCCGAGTACATGTGCCAGCTCAGGTCTTAGGACATAGAATGTATGTTGTACTAGAGACTCACAGATGACATATCGCTGCGTCTCATAGTTGGGTCTGTCCAACTCGGACCTTATCTCGACTCGGATCCGACTACGTCGAATCCGACCAGATCCTTCCAAGTCCATATTATCCGGTTAGCATCCAATGCTCCATGGCTAGTGAGACCAAGCCATCGACCGTGTCATATGCTAGTCTAGTCGGATGCGCGTCCACACAGCCCTTTCGACTAGGGACCTTTTAGGACAGTCATCATACAATGCATAGTCCCACAAACAAGTCACGTACTTGCTGATACACATCATTGATAATGTCCAAGGAATATCTTTATTCATAAACACATAGGAAATATCATCATACATGATTGCCTCTAGGGCATATCTCCAATAGGTCCCATGCCCTTAAACCAACTCTTTAGCTGCTGTTGATTTACTGTATCTGGTAAACAAGCAATGCCACCATTAAAGTAATCCCATATTTGACGAATGTCATTGTTGATCGTAATGTTTTCAGTAACATGAAGCATTGCTGATGTTTTAAAATTTCTACTGTCCTTGCGTGATTGCCATGAACATAATTAAGATGCTTCTTTTCATTTCGTGTATGTTTCGTATATTCTTATTGACCAGCAACTGTTTACTTTCTATCTTTTTGTGTAGATAGGGATATCCATTTCACCTTGTTGCTATTGTGACCTTTTGGTGAACTGCACAAAACACTTTTTTTGGAATGAGTGTCTTGTGCAGTTCAACTAAAATGTCACGTGGGCAACATCTCTCAATTTTGGTGGAACTGCACAAAATGGTGATTGGAGTTCACAAAATGGTGATTGGAATTTCCAAAATCTCTGTCAAGTTCTGCTGGAAATCTCGTGCAACATTTTATTAGCCTTTGCAAGATGAGCCGTCACTGTCACCACAATGGCACTTTATTTTAGTGGAACTGCACAAAAGGATAAGCAAATTATAGTTGCACCTTACATGAGCCGGATAGCCAACCTTAATGTTCCTCAATTTTAGTGCAACTACTAAAGAAGAACCTGCCAGCTCACGAGAGCAAGTACTTCTTGCTAGCTGAATGATGCAATCTTTGCTTCATTTCAGGTGAACTGCAAAAAAAGGCGCATGAATTGAATCATGGAACTCCTGGCAGGCCTCATCCGAGTGGAGCTGCAGGTTGAGTTCAAGGAGTGCCACTATTATAGTAATCATGCTCTTCTTGTTTGTGCTGTGCAAACAGGAATACTCAACTACAGATGTTGTGACGGTCAAGAGCATTCGCCAAGTTCTTCGGTTGTATGACACGGCTAGCCAAGATGGATTTAATCCTGATATTCACTTTATCAAAAGGCTCTAATGGGTTTGTTCTGAATCTTGCAAGCTGGGAATCAATGAGATGTGTAGGCATATGTGTTGTACTTATTATTTGAATCTTATTTGTTGGTTATGAATCTTGCAAGCTGGGAATCAATGAGATGTGTAGGCATCTTTGTTGTACTTATTATTTGGATCTTATTTGTTGGTTCTGAATCTTGCAAGCTAGGAATCAATGAGATGTGTGGGCATCTTTGTTGTACTTATTATTTGGATCTTATTTGTTGGTTCTGAATCTTGCAAGCTGGGAAACACGGCATGATGATGCAGAGGACAACAACCATAACAAACAGTTCAAGCTTGGTAGTATTATCTGTGTGAAAGTGCGACAAATGTGCTGATCGTGTGCGTCCTGAGAATAATAATTCTAATTGTTGTGCATATTGATCATGTGGCGCTGATAGAACGAGCCAATGCATTGCTTGTTTTAAGTATAAATTTATATTAAAGCTAATTAAATTTAAGTAAAGTGGCCACTAACTCTTGTTATTACAGTACCAATACAGACCCGCTCGTGAACCGACGTGTGGCCGGAGTAGGTTTCTTAATGGAGGTGTTTGAATGCGCTGAGGGTGCATCTTCTGCCGGGCGTGCAGCGGGCGAGGGAGGGGTAGTAACTGTTGTCGCCTGTACACACTCAGTTTACTGTTGAATCCAGTTCCCCAAGAGCTGAAAAACGAACTGCTGCCGCCGCCTACCCACTCGTTCACTTGAAGAGACTCCAATGGCGATCCGAGGGGTGAGCCTACTGGATATGGACTTCAGCAAGGAGTTCCCCTTTGAGTTCGCCGTTCAGTCCTATGGCTGCACCAAGTTGAATGTGATGTACACCAACGATCCAGACTCGGTGAAGCTCTGCCTCGCCGAGTTCAAGCAGTGCCTACAGGATGAGAAAGCACAAGGTCGCAGGACTAGACCTTGTGCCCATCCATGCGTCTCCTAACAGGGACCAGCGGATCGCCGTCGCCCAGGTATGTGTGCGGGACGAGGTTCTCATCTACCACTGTTGTAGGGCCATCAGAGGTTCTGGAGCATTCACCTGTTTCATCGGCAGTGCCGACTGCACCTTCGCTACGCCCCCCCCCCCCCCCCCCCCCCCCCCCCCCCCCCCCCCCCCCCCCCCCCCCCCCCCCCCCCCCCCCCCCCCCCCCCCCCCCCCCCCCCCCCCCCCCCCCCCCCCCCCCCCCCCCCCCCCCCCCCCCCCCCCCCCCCCCCCCCCCCCCCCCCCCCCCCCCCCCCCCCCCCCCCCCCCCCCCCCCCCCCCCCCCCCCCCCCCCCCCCCCCCCCCCCCCCCCCCCCCCCCCCCCCCCCCCCCCCCCCCCCCCCCCCCCCCCCCCCCCCCCCCCCCCCCCCCCCCCCCCCCCCCCCCCCCCCCCCCCCCCCCCCCCCCCCCCCCCCCCCCCCCCCCCCCCCCCCCCCCCCCCCCCCCCCCCCCCCCCCCCCCCCCCCCCCCCCCCCCCCCCCCCCCCCCCCCCCCCCCCCCCCCCCCCCCCCCCCCCCCCCCCCCCCCCCCCCCCCCCCCCCCCCCCCCCCCCCCCCCCCCCCCCCCCCCCCCCCCCCCCCCCCCCCCCCCCCCCCCCCCCCCCCCCCCCCCCCCCCCCCCCCCCCCCCCCCCCCCCCCCCCCCCCCCCCCCCCCCCCCCCCCCCCCCCCCCCCCCCCCCCCCCCCCCCCCCCCCCCCCCCCCCCCCCCCCCCCCCCCCCCCCCCCCCCCCCCCCCCCCCCCCCCCCCCCCCCCCCCCCCCCCCCCCCCCCCCCCCCCCCCCCCCCCCCCCCCCCCCCCCCCCCCCCCCCCCCCCCCCCCCCCCCCCCCCCCCCCCCCCCCCCCCCCCCCCCCCCCCCCCCCCCCCCCCCCCCCCCCCCCCCCCCCCCCCCCCCCCCCCCCCCCCCCCCCCCCCCCCCCCCCCCCCCCCCCCCCCCCCCCCCCCCCCCCCCCCCCCCCCCCCCCCCCCCCCCCCCCCCCCCCCCCCCCCCCCCCCCCCCCCCCCCCCCCCCCCCCCCCCCCCCCCCCCCCCCCCCCCCCCCCCCCCCCCCCCCCCCCCCCCCCCCCCCCCCCCCCCCCCCCCCCCCCCCCCCCCCCCCCCCCCCCCCCCCCCCCCCCCCCCCCCCCCCCCCCCCCCCCCCCCCCCCCCCCCCCCCCCCCCCCCCCCCCCCCCCCCCCCCCCCCCCCCCCCCCCCCCCCCCCCCCCCCCCCCCCCCCCCCCCCCCCCCCCCCCCCCCCCCCCCCCCCCCCCCCCCCCCCCCCCCCCCCCCCCCCCCCCCCCCCCCCCCCCCCCCCCCCCCCCCCCCCCCCCCCCCCCCCCCCCCCCCCCCCCCCCCCCCCCCCCCCCCCCCCCCCCCCCCCCCCCCCCCCCCCCCCCCCCCCCCCCCCCCCCCCCCCCCCCCCCCCCCCCCCCCCCCCCCCCCCCCCCCCCCCCCCCCCCCCCCCCCCCCCCCCCCCCCCCCCCCCCCCCCCCCCCCCCCCCCCCCCCCCCCCCCCCCCCCCCCCCCCCCCCCCCCCCCCCCCCCCCCCCCCCCCCCCCCCCCCCCCCCCCCCCCCCCCCCCCCCCCCCCCCCCCCCCCCCCCCCCCCCCCCCCCCCCCCCCCCCCCCCCCCCCCCCCCCCCCCCCCCCCCCCCCCCCCCCCCCCCCCCCCCCCCCCCCCCCCCCCCCCCCCCCCCCCCCCCCCCCCCCCCCCCCCCCCCCCCCCCCCCCCCCCCCCCCCCCCCCCCCCCCCCCCCCCCCCCCCCCCCCCCCCCCCCCCCCCCCCCCCCCCCCCCCCCCCCCCCCCCCCCCCCCCCCCCCCCCCCCCCCCCCCCCCCCCCCCCCCCCCCCCCCCCCCCCCCCCCCCCCCCCCCCCCCCCCCCCCCCCCCCCCCCCCCCCCCCCCCCCCCCCCCCCCCCCCCCCCCCCCCCCCCCCCCCCCCCCCCCCCCCCCCCCCCCCCCCCCCCCCCCCCCCCCCCCCCCCCCCCCCCCCCCCCCCCCCCCCCCCCCCCCCCCCCCCCCCCCCCCCCCCCCCCCCCCCCCCCCCCCCCCCCCCCCCCCCCCCCCCCCCCCCCCCCCCCCCCCCCCCCCCCCCCCCCCCCCCCCCCCCCCCCCCCCCCCCCCCCCCCCCCCCCCCCCCCCCCCCCCCCCCCCCCCCCCCCCCCCCCCCCCCCCCCCCCCCCCCCCCCCCCCCCCCCCCCCCCCCCCCCCCCCCCCCCCCCCCCCCCCCCCCCCCCCCCCCCCCCCCCCCCCCCCCCCCCCCCCCCCCCCCCCCCCCCCCCCCCCCCCCCCCCCCCCCCCCCCCCCCCCCCCCCCCCCCCCCCCCCCCCCCCCCCCCCCCCCCCCCCCCCCCCCCCCCCCCCCCCCCCCCCCCCCCCCCCCCCCCCCCCCCCCCCCCCCCCCCCCCCCCCCCCCCCCCCCCCCCCCCCCCCCCCCCCCCCCCCCCCCCCCCCCCCCCCCCCCCCCCCCCCCCCCCCCCCCCCCCCCCCCCCCCCCCCCCCCCCCCCCCCCCCCCCCCCCCCCCCCCCCCCCCCCCCCCCCCCCCCCCCCCCCCCCCCCCCCCCCCCCCCCCCCCCCCCATGTGTTTATGTTTTTATAACATTTCTCCGTCTAGCCCAACATGATATTTTCAACCAGCCCAGCAAGTCCGTGGATTTCGAGAAAATGCAAATGGGCTTTAAATTCTACCATATATATAAACGGGCTGCATAGATGCTACATCATTGTTTCACCCAGCCCACCAAATGGACTAAAAAACAAATGGACTGGCTGACATGTGGGCCAGTAGGTCGAAGCCTAAGAAGGCGTTGGATTTACATCCAACGGCCGGCATTCTTCTTCAATCTCTCGTCTTCTTCCTCCAGCACTGCCGGGACCGCCTGCTCCAGCCTCCGGCGTCCAGCGGCGTTGTTTTGCGCGCCTCAGCGAAACGCTACCCCGCCGATGGCCAGGCCATCCCTCCACTCCGCACCTCCTGTTATTCTCTGCCGAGTGTAGGCCCACCCCGCACCCGAACCAGTCAAGTTTCCCACTCCTCTCCGTCTGCGACTCCACTGCCGCGTCTTCCCCATCTCCGGGTCATTCCAGTCTAGGGCCTCGCCGTGGTCCACCGCCTCGGTGCGCTCGACGCGGCATGGTCAACATACGAGAGTCATCGAAAGAGGACTGTACATGGAGAGCCTGACGGCTGGGACCCACGAGGTCCATGGTCGCACGCAAGGAAAGTTCCTCCTTATTAAGTTGTTTCCTCCCCCTGATAGCTGGGATGCACCGGCTGTATCTTCGCACGGAAGGAAGTGCCTCATTGTTATGCGAAAAAAATATTCCTCCCGTTGACAGCTGGGACCCGTCAGATTTGATGGCTGACTTGTGGGCCTACTAAGAGGACGTGTACGCAGGGCTTTGTCAACTTAATCAACAAATGATTCTAGCAGCCGGACCGTTGGATGTTAATCCAACAGCCGTGCTCCTTCTTCAACCTCTGTTCTTGCTTGTGTCTCCCGTGGGCGGCACCGCGGCAGTGCTGCCACGCACCCAAACCAGTCAAGTTTCCCACTCCTCTCCATCTGCGACTCCACTGCCGCGTCTTCCCCATCTCCGGTTCGTTCCAGTCTGGGGCCTCGCCGTCGTCCACCGGCCTTGGTGCGCTCGGCATGGTGTGGTCAACGTGGTCAACAACCGAGAGTCATCAAAAGATGACTGTACGTGAGAGGCTGACAGTGGGGACGCACCACGCCCATGGACGCATGCATGCAACTGCATCCTTTTTACCCTGAAAAATAATGTTTTCTCCCCCTGACTGCTGGGACCCACCAGCTACATCTTCGCACGCAAGGAAGTGCGTCCATATTACGGGCAAAAAAATGATTCGCCCCCGACTGCTGGGACCCACCAGCTACATCTTCACACGCAAGGAAGTGCCTGACAGTCGGGACCCACCTGGTCGAAGCGTACGTAGCGTTGTCATTCTGGTCGCGAACGTGTACGTACATACTGGTCGATCGGTCTATCTGCAGGCTGCAGCGATGAACCGTGGCCGTGCAAGGAAGGGCACGTCTTGTAGTAGAGGCGCGCATGTGTCGTAGTAGAGGCGCGCACGTAGCATGTACACGCCCCCCCCCCCCCCCCCCCCCCCCCCCCCCCCCCCCCCCCCCCCCCCCCCCCCCCCCCCCCCCCCCCCCCCCCCCCCCCCCCCCCCCCCCCCCCCCCCCCCCCCCCCCCCCCCCCCCCCCCCCCCCCCCCCCGCTGTAATGCTAACAAAAAGAATATGGGCTCCAAAAAAAACCTTAAGAATTAGTAAATGGGCTGTAAATTATTAGAAATAATGGCAGATGGGCTGTATGATGTTTTCCACAGATTTGAGGCTTTCCTAAAAAAAGGTTGACACACAAGCAGTGACTGTTGGATGTCCATCCAACGGCCGTCGTGCTTCTTCAATCTCTGCTCTTCCTGCTCTAGCCACTCAAACAAGCGCCGGCGGGACTGCGTGCTCTCTCCTCCCCACGGCCGGCTGTGCTGCCGCGCATGCCTCACCGCCCCACCGTACTCCCATCGCTGGCCTAGCCATCCCTCTACTCACCCACACCTGCTGTTATTCTCCGGCGACGGCAGACGAACCATTAAACCCTCGTATAGTCGTACTCCCCTCCGCGTGGGAAACAACTGCCGAGTCTTCCCTGCCTCCGTGTCGTTCCCTTCCTAGGCCTCGCCGTCGTCCACCGCCCTGGTGCTCACGGCGCGGCCTGGTCAATGTGGTCAACGACCGACATGCATCTGAAGTGGACTGTACGTGGAGAGGCTGACAGCTGGGTCCATGGCCGCATGTAGGGAAATGCCTCCTTATTACGCGCAAAATAATGATTCCTCCACTTGACATCTGGGACCCATCGAAAGGGCCTCTGTATTTCGCCAAAAAAAACGTTACCGCCGCTGACAGCTTAGACCCACCAGCTATATCTTCGCACGCAAGGAAGTGCCTCCTTATTACGCACAAAAAAATGAATACTCCCCCTGCTAGCTGGGACCCAGTATAGTGGCAGGCTGACTTGTGGGCCTACTAAGTTGACGGGGACGGAGGGCTTTGTCAACTTAGTCAATATGCACGATTCTAGCTCCAGTGACCGTACGATGTCCATCCAATGGCCGTAGTGCTTCTTCAACCTCTGGTCTTCTTGCTCCAGCCGCCCAAACCAGCGTCGGTCGTGCCTCGTGCTCCTGCCTCCCGTGGCCAGCTGTGATGCGGCGGAGGCCTCACCGCCCCCTACTACTCCCACCGCTGGCCAGGCCATCCCTCTACTCACCCACACCCCCTGTTATTCTGCGGTGACGACAGCCTCACACCGCAGCGAACCAGTGAACCCTCATACTCCTCTACGTGTGGGCATCCACTGCCGCGTCTTCCCCGGCTCCGCGTCGTCCCCTTCCTAGGCCTCGCCGTCGTCCACCGCCCTGGTGCTCTCGGCGCGGCGTGGTCAACGTGGTCAAGGAACGGCTTCCATCGAACGTGGACTGTACGTGGAGAGGCTGACAGCTGGGTCCACGGCCGCATCAAGGAAGTGCCTCCTTATTACGCGCAAAAAAATTATTCCTCCACCTGACAGCGGGGACCCACCAGACGGGTCATCGTATTTCATGAACAAAATGTTTCCCCCTGACTGCTGGGACCCACCAGCTACATCTTCGCACGCAAGGAAGTGCGTCCGGGCAAAAAAAAACGATTCGCCCCCCTAACTGCTGGGACCCACCAGCTACATCTTCGCACGCAAGGAAGTGCCTGACAGTCGGGACCCACCTGGTCGAAGCGTACGTAGCGTTGTCATTCTAGTCGCGAACGTGTACGTACATACTGGTCAATGTAGAGGCGCGCACGTGTCGTAGTAGAGGCGCACACGTAGCATGTACATGTACGTACAGCGGCCAGTGCGCAAGAAAGAAAATACGGCCACGTACGTACATACGAGCGGGGTCTCGAACGCCTACTCGCGCATACATACGGCCAGGGCTCGTGTACATGGCTGGGTCAGAATGGAGAAACTGCGTCGTCGTCGTGTTCATGGGGAGCCAACCGGCTTGGTCAGAACGGAATGCGTCGTCATGTTCATCGGGAGGGCTTGGACGGAACAGCCGATGGAAACGAGGCCTGGCGTACCGCAGAACGGAGGAAATAGCCTTGTGTTCGACCGGCCACGGTGGAAACGGGATCCTGTTCATCGGGAGGGGTCTGGTGTACCGCAAAACGGAGGAAACGGACCTCCTATGGTCGAAACGGGGGTCCTGTTCCCCCCCCCCCCCCCCCCCCCCCCCCCCCCCCCCCCCCCCCCCCCCCCCCCCCCCCCCCCCCCCCCCCCCCCCCCCCCCCCCCCCCCCCCCCCCCCCCCCCCCCCCCCCCCCCCCCCCCCCCCCCCCCCCCCCCCCCCCCCCCCCCCCCCCCCCCCCCCCCCCCCCCCCCCCCCCCCCCCCCCCCCCCCCCCCCCCCCCCCCCCCCCCCCCCCCCCCCCCCCCCCCCCCCCCCCCCCCCCCCCCCCCCCCCCCCCCCCCCCCCCCCCCCCCCCCCCCCCCCCCCCCCCCCCCCCCCCCCCCCCCCCCCCCCCCCCCCCCCCCCCCCCCCCCCCCCCCCCCCCCCCCCCCCCCCCCCCCCCCCCCCCCCCCCCCCCCCCCCCCCCCCCCCCCCCCCCCCCCCCCCCCCCCCCCCCCCCCCCCCCCCCCCCCCCCCCCCCCCCCCCCCCCCCCCCCCCCCCCCCCCCCCCCCCCCCCCCCCCCCCCCCCCCCCCCCCCCCCCCCCCCCCCCCCCCCCCCCCCCCCCCCCCCCCCCCCCCCCCCCCCCCCCCCCCGTAGTGCTTCTTCAACCTCTGGTCTTCTTGCTCCAGCCGCCCAAAGCAGCGTCGGTCGTGCCGCGTGCTCCTGCCTCCCGTGGCTGGCTGTGATGCCGCGGAGGCCTCACCGCCCCCTACTACTCCCACCGCTGGCCAGGACATCCCTCTACTCACCCACACCCCCTGTTATATTGCGGCGATGGCAGCCTCACACCGCAGCCGAACCAGTGAACCCTCGTACTCCTCTCCGCGCGGGCTTCCACTGCCGCGTCTTCCCTGGCTCCACGTCATCCCCTTCCTAGGCCTCGCCGTCGTCCACCGCCGTGGTGCTCTCGGCGCGGCGTGGTCAATGTGGTCAAGGACCGACTTCCATCGAAAGAGTACTGTACGTGGAGAGGCTGACAGCTGGGTCCACGGCAGCCGCAAGGAAGTGCCTCCTTATTACGCGCAAAATAATTATTCCTCCACCTGACAGCGGGGACCCACCGGACGGGCCACCGTATTTCGCAAAAAAAACGTTCCACCTGACTGCTGGGACCCACCAGCTACATCTTCGCACGCAAGGAAGTGCGTCCGGGCAAAAAAAACGATTCGCCCCCCTGACTGCTGGGACCCACCAGCTACATCTTCGCACGCAAGGAAGTGCCTGACAGTTGGGACCCACTTGGTCGAAGCATACGTAGCGTTGTCATTCTGGTCGCGAACGTGTACGTACATACTGGTCGATGTAGAGGCGCACACGTGTCGTAGTAGAGGCGCGCACGTAGCATGTACATGTACGTACAGCGGCCAGGGTGCAAGAAAGTAAATACGGCCATGTACGTACATATGGGCGGGGTCTCGAACGCCTACTCGCGCATACGTACGGCCAGGGCTCATGTACATGGCTGGGTCGGAACGGAGAAACAACGTCGTCGTCGTGTTCATGGGGAGCCAACCGGCTGGGTCGGAACGGAATGCGTCGTCGTGTTCATCGGGAGGGCTTGGATGGAACAGCCAATGGAAACGAGGCCTGGCGTACCGCAGATCGGAGGAAACGGCCTTGTATTCGACCGGCCACGTTCGAAACGGGATCCTGTTCATCGGGAGGGGTCTGGCGTATCGCAAAACGGAGGAAACAGACTTGTGTTGGAGCGCTACGGTCGAAACGGGGGTCCTGTTCATCGGGAGGGGTGTGGCATACCGCAAAATGGAGGAAACGGACTTGTGTTGGAGCGCTACGGTCGAAACGGGGGTCCTGTTCATCGGGAGGGCCCCCCCCCCCCCCCCCCCCCCCCCCCCCCCCCCCCCCCCCCCCCCCCCCCCCCCCCCCCCCCCCCCCCCCCCCCCCCCCCCCCCCCCCCCCCCCCCCCCCCCCCCCCCCCCCCCCCCCCCCCCCCCCCCCCCCCCCCCCCCCCCCCCCCCCCCCCCCCCCCCCCCCCCCCCCCCCCCCCCCCCCCCCCCCCCCCCCCCCCCCCCCCCCCCCCCCCCCCCCCCCCCCCCCCCCCCCCCCCCCCCCCCCCCCCCCCCCCCCCCCCCCCCCCCCCCCCCCCCCCCCCCCCCCCCCCCCCCCCCCCCCCCCCCCCCCCCCCCCCCCCCCCCCCCCCCCCCCCCCCCCCCCCCCCCCCCCCCCCCCCCCCCCCCCCCCCCCCCCCCCCCCCCCCCCCCCCCCCCCCCCCCCCCCCCCCCCCCCCCCCCCCCCCCCCCCCCCCCCCCCCCCCCCCCCCCCCCCCCCCCCCCCCCCCCCCCCCCCCCCCCCCCCCCCCCCCCCCCCCCCCCCCCCCCCCCCCCCCCCCCCCCCCCCCCCCCCCCCCCCCCCCCCCCCCCCCCCCCCCCCCCCCCCCCCCCCCCCCCCCCCCCCCCCCCCCCCCCCCCCCCCCCCCCCCCCCCCCCCCCCCCCCCCCCCCCCCCCCCCCCCCCCCCCCCCCCCCCCCCCCCCCCCCCCCCCCCCCCCCCCCCCCCCCCCCCCCCCCCCCCCCCCCCCCCCCCCCCCCCCCCCCCCCCCCCCCCCCCCCCCCCCCCCCCCCCCCCCCCCCCCCCCCCCCCCCCCCCCCCCCCCCCCCCCCCCCCCCCCCCCCCCCCCCCCCCCCCCCCCCCCCCCCCCCCCCCCCCCCCCCCCCCCCCCCCCCCCCCCCCCCCCCCCCCCCCCCCCCCCCCCCCCCCCCCCCCCCCCCCCCCCCCCCCCCCCCCCCCCCCCCCCCCCCCCCCCCCCCCCCCCCCCCCCCCCCCCCCCCCCCCCCCCCCCCCCCCCCCCCCCCCCCCCCCCCCCCCCCCCCCCCCCCCCCCCCCCCCCCCCCCCCCCCCCCCCCCCCCCCCCCCCCCCCCCCCCCCCCCCCCCCCCCCCCCCCCCCCCCCCCCCCCCCCCCCCCCCCCCCCCCCCCCCCCCCCTTATTTCTTAAAGTCCATTTTCTTGTTAAGCCTAATGCATACCTCCTAGGAAACTTTGCAGCCCAGTGGGGCGGAGAATAACAAGTTGACCCGGATATTGTGTACAACTGTCGGCTCAGTTGCATTGCTGATGTTGAAAAAAAGGCGTGTGTAGTACAGTACAACCTAACATGGCTACTCAGCCCACATTCAGCTACGCCGGAAAGGCCCAAACAAGGCTTCTGTACAACTTTTTGAAGTCACTGAGCTCAATTAATAACTTAAAAAAGGTACTCCCTCCGTTCCTAAATACTTGTCTTTGTAGGCATTTCAACAAGTGACTACATACGGAGCAAAATGAGTAAATCTATACTCTAAAATATGTCTACATACATTCATATGTAGTAGTCATTTGAAATGTCTAGAATGACAAATATTTAGGAACGGAGGGACTAGATTATAGTGGAACCTAATTAAAAGTTGTCACGAGCAAAGAAATAATTCAATGGGTCCCACTTGTGCGTGTGTGTGTGTGTGAGAGAGAGAGAGAGGCCCATTAGTCGATGCTCATAAATACATCTTTCAGCCATATGCATAGTTGATGCTTAGTAAAAACTTATATAGTTGACACAATCATATAGAACATCATAGCACACTGAACTTGCATACAAAAATTTCACCCAGGCGGCACAATCAGGATGGAAGCAGTGGATCGCTACGGGTAGGGCTATGTTGAATCCAACGAACTCGTACATAATGGTTCGTCGTCTTTATCAATGACAGGGAAATATCTTGAATGCTGTGCAAAGAAAACACACAGACAACACAATAAGTTCTGCTAGCACATTAAGTTGACGTACAACCCTTTCTAAAAAAAGTTCAGGTACAAAATTAGAACAGGTCACAATCAAATGTACTGGCACATCAGTGCTTCACACCCATAGCTCGGATTTAACTAGTATCTGACAAGATTCAGTTGTTACCTCAAATTAGAGCACATCCAGGCAGCCAGCCCTGCCTCTTCTCCCAAAGAAGAAGTGGCCTCCGCCACTCGATGGAGTAGGCCCTGTGCCATCCATCGTTTCGAGCAACACGGGGAAAGTCTGACGTTGACTCCTATAATGGATGTCATAGACGGACCCTGGCACCAGTTTGTGAAATACGGTGGCCCGTCCGGTGGGTCCCTGCTGTCAGGTGGAGGAATCATTATTTTCCGTGTAATAAGGAGGAACTTCCTTGCTGTCGTCGTGGACCCAACTGTCAGCCTCTCCATGTACAGTCCACGTCTGATGGAAGCTGTTCCTTGACCACGTTGACCACGCCGCGCCGAGAGCACCAGGACGGTGCATGATGGAGAGGCCTAGGAAGGGAACGACGCGGAGCCGGGGAAGACGCGGCAGTGGAAGCCCGCGCGGAGAGGAGTACGAGGGTTCACTGGTTCGGCTGCGGTGTGAGGCTGCCGTGGTCGCGGAATAACAGGGCATGTGGGTGAGTAGAGGGATTTCCTTGCCAACGGTGGGAGTAGTAGGGGGTGGTAAGGCCTCCGCGGCATCACAGCCGGCCACGGGAGGCAGGAGCACGCGGCACGACCAGCGCTGCTTTGGGCGGCTGGAGCAAGAAGCACTACAGCCGTTGGATGGACATCGTATGGTCATTGCAGCTAGAATCGTTTATATTGACTAAGTTGACAAAGCCCTTGGTACGTGTCAAAGTAGGCCCATAGGTTAGCCTTCAAAACAGTGTGCCCCAGATATCAGGGGGAGGAATCATTTTTTGGGCGGCTGAAACAAGAATATTCAAGATTGAAGAAGAAGCACGACATCCGTTGGATGGACATCCAACGGCCACAGCTGCCAGAACCGTGTGTTGTTGACAAACCCTTGCATACGCGTCAACTTAGTTGTTTTTATGGTATGCATCAACTTAGAAGGCCCACAAGTGTGTGGCAGAGAACATATAGCCCATTTGTTATTTGTAAGAATGTACAACCCATTTTTTTAATTCTAATGGAATTTACTACAACCCATTTATAGTTTGTTAAAAGTACAAGCCATTTTCTAGCTAGGTCAACGATTAATAATTTCAACCAACCGCTCAAAACAGAATTAAAAAAATTCCCACATTTTTATGGGATCCGAAATATTTTTATCTGAAATTTCTAGTCAGATTAAATATAATTTCAAAATAAAGTTGTATTACGTTAAAATCCAATGAAATATTGTGCGCGCAACAAGTAATGAAATTAAAATTTTAAATTCCAAAAATAGTATATTTTTAAACTAATTATGCGTTTGGTGCATTTTTTATAGTTACTGCCCAGTTATTATAATTACATCCCATCCCCCCCCCCCCCCCCCCCCCCCCCCCCCCCCCCCCCCCCCCCCCCCCCCCCCCCCCCCCCCCCCCCCCCCCCCCCCCCCCCCCCCCCCCCCCCCCCCCCCCCCCCCCCCCCCCCCCCCCCCCCCCCCCCCCCCCCCCCCCCCCCCCCCCCCCCCCCCCCCCCCCCCCCCCCCCCCCCCCCCCCCCCCCCCCCCCCCCCCCCCCCCCCCCCCCCCCCCCCCCCCCCCCCCCCCCCCCCCCCCCCCCCCCCCCCCCCCCCCCCCCCCCCCCCCCCCCCCCCCCCCCCCCCCCCCCCCCCCCCCCCCCCCCCCCCCCCCCCCCCCCCCCCCCCCCCCCCCCCCCCCCCCCCCCCCCCCCCCCCCCCCCCCCCCCCCCCCCCCCCCCCCCCCCCCCCCCCCCCCCCCCCCCCCCCCCCCCCCCCCCCCCCCCCCCCCCCCCCCCCCCCCCCCCCCCCCCCCCCCCCCCCCCCCCCCCCCCCCCCCCCCCCCCCCCCCCCCCCCCCCCCCCCCCCCCCCCCCCCCCCCCCCCCCCCCCCCCCCCCCCCCCCCCCCCCCCCCCCCCGGTTTTCTTTTGGTTTTTCTCAAACTTGGCAAGAAATCTTTGGCAGCAAGACGGAGATAAAGAGTATCTTTAGAAGTGTAAACAACGCCATCATCCAGACTCACACTAAGCAATTCCCCATACCAGACAGAGCATCTGCTAGCATTATAGGAATAAGCAGTGCATGAGCAAGTTCTGAGACAAGCTTCTTCGCATTGGCTCTGAGTGGCAGCAACTATGCTTTGTGGGTTGTAGGGCAATGTAACTTGAGAAATAGGCTGGAACATGTCCGTTGAACTTGTGATGTTTTTGTCACTAGTACATTGTAACGGTGTATTTCTGATGCATCCTCCTGTTCGATCCTCAAAGTCCCAATCCTGCGGTGACTTCCGAGAGAAGTTATGCATGCAGTCACAGGATGGATGCGGATTGCCACTGCAGACTGTGAAAGGTCCGCAAGTAGCAGGCGGAAGGCAGGGATGAGTAGGCTCGGTATATACAGTTTGCCAAGACTGGTTGGACTGTGACCACACATTCACCTTTATCAGACCAGAGATATCTAGTGAGACAAATGTGGAAGACGGTGGTTCATCTGGCGAAGTGTACATGTAGTACTCCTCTTGGTCATTGTTAACATATGTTGGGTTAATCAAGCCTCTGGTCCGTGGATCCATATCTAGAATGGTCTTGAGCACTGGTATAATACTCATTGACAATGTTTTGGAGGATGCCCAATGCCAAAACACTACAGCAGGGTTTTTCCGACGCTCGAGGATGGCGAGGCCGGTTGTGTCTAGTCCAAGGCTGTATGAGCCAAGACTCAGATCAACAAGGCTCTTCTTTGAGATGATATGGCGATTCAAACCTGTAACCTTGTTCCACCCAAGCTTGGCGCCAGGAAGCACAACATCTGCTGGGTAGTCGAAGCTCTGCCACAACGGTAGGTCAGATGATGGGCTATCTATGACTTTGACAGCAAGGTTTCCAGTGTTCAAGAGAACGGCGGCACTAGTGGTGGTGGTGTTTATGCTGCTAGTTTGTGTCCTATTGACCGTGTGAGTGGACCAAACAAGGGATTCAGTGCCAGCATCAACATGTTTTACGACAATGACAAGATTGCCGTCTCTTGAGATCTTGAGCTGTGTTGAGTTAATGTCGGGGTGGGCGATCGGCTCCTCCCTATTAGCAACCCACACAGTAGTGAAAACTGGAATCTTATTGAACCATATGCCAAGGTACCAGCTGTTATTGGACGACTTACTGCTGGTGCTTGCTGCTGGCTGGAAGAATCCGAGCGCGAACTTGCCGTTTCTTGAGATGAGCTTATCGCCGACGGTGAGTACTCGGCCCGCCATGAGAGTATCATTTGTGGGTGCTGAAGAGGAGCAGCAAGATGTGGGCAAAAGGAGAAGCCCAAGTAATAATATGTAGAAGGGATGCATGGAGAAGAGTGCGGATGTGCTCTGCTCTGCTATTCGAAATAGGAATAAGAGGATGTATATATAGGCTGGAACATGTTGTTGAGCTGAACTGTCACCACGATCCATTTGGGAGCAATCAAATTCAGATTAGGACAGCAGTGGCCCTGTTTAGATTGGGACCCTATCTCTCCATATAATACAAGGCTGGCACTATTTTCATGAAAACTATGTGCTAGTCGGCAGGGATTACAAGCTCTCCAGCACACCAAGGAGGACTTTCAATAATGCTTTCCAAGTCAGTCATGAGGCTTCCACTAAGTGGCCATGGACTTTGGTCAAGTCAACCACGAGCTTTCCACAAAAGCTGCCGTGGGCCATGCTCAAGTCAATCATGGGGCTTCCACCAAACTTACCATCAAAGCTGTATTTTTGGAGTCTTCCACTATGTTAGTGAGCTCTGGAAAGTGCTAACCATACCCCTCACGGCACGCTAATAGTCAAAAGGTCAGCCAACAAGACAATTGACTGAATGATCATCGTATCTAACATATAAAGCCTCCTAGACTACCCGCGTAACTGAAGGCATCGAGCGCGCAAGACGTTTTTAACCGCGAATTGAATTACTGCGGCAGCGACAGTGCTTTTTTTGGCCGCTGGCGTTTGCCCAGCCGTCGGTTTTTTTTCACGTCCGTGGCCGC
>JAAAWM010010864.1:25000-53150 GCA_036873465.1 Thinopyrum obtusiflorum | reverse complement strand
GGCCCACTGTAGCCACGCTTACCTCAACGAAGCCCTCGTCATCAGGGGCGAGGCTACAGTAAGCAGCCGCCGACAAGATCCTAGGCGGTGGGGCCGGCCTGTCGACCAAGAGGCCGGCAGCCGGCGGGACCCACTAGTCGGCGGGCCCCAACAGCCGGCGGAGAAGCCGACGAGCGTAGACACTGACGGCAGGGACCAGAGCCCAGCCGGATTACAATTGTACCCCCGGGGGGTAGGCCTATATAAACCCCCCGGGGCACCCATGCAAAGGGTTGTCTTCTGAGCATAGCACACACACCATAGAAAGAGAGAGAAGCAAGATCTAGCCTTGTTCTTCTTCTCCCTTGAACCCAACAGCTCTAGGAGCGATTGTAGCTACTTTTCCCGATCTAGTGATCATGCGGAGACCCCGCAGAGCAGGACTAGGGGTGATATCTCCTCGGAGAGCCCCGAACCTGGGTAAGATCCGCCGGCGTGCATGTCTTCGCCTCATCCCGTTTCCAGGCACCGGCGACGTCTTATTGGCACCCACAATGATAAGCCACCCATTGGCATATGTCGCACCTACCACCCGACACCGGGTCATCACCTTCTTCATGTCTATCATGTTGGCGCACATCTGGTTCTCTTGACGACGAATGTGCTGATTCAACTCCTGTATGTAGGCTGTAATAGATTTATCCTTCCTGGTCCAAATCATCTCCCATTGCTCATCTCGGTGTCCACATATCTGGTAGATGGTGTCCTTAAGATCCTTGTTGTATACCTCGCCGATGCGTCCAATGGCGACGTGGGCGGCCATGCTCTTTCCTAGACTCCAGGTTGGTGCATCAAAGGAAAACTCGATGGGCTCGGTAACTGGCGCGAACGTCCTTCCTGGAACATGAACTTGAATCATCCAGCGCTCCTCTTTTGGTAGAGTGGCAATGTAGGTTCCGGTGAAGCTTGGTATGCCGATGCTTAGGTACCTAGTGACTTTCTTCAAGTGTCGTCCGAAAGGTGTGTCGTCATCCGGTTGAGTGAACTTGTTCCTTGGGTCCGCCATCTATAGAGTAGAAATGGAGAAGAGTTAGAAATTAGTAGAGAAGAGTATCCTGTGGCTTTTCCTAGTGGTCGCGTCCTACAGTCGGTGTGTGCTCTGATACCATCTTGTAGCGACTAGACCTTAGACGGTCAAGTCTCTGTGCATAAGTGTCATCCCTGGATTGGTATTGCTGACACACACAGTACTCGAGGATTTATAACAGAGTTCAATCACACACTTATTACATCGAGTGTCTCAAAAAGAGTACTTATTACAATAATATGGCTGAAGGCCATCTAAATAAGATAACTACGGAAGCATCGAAGATAAATGAGTCCATCCAACTCCACGGCAATACTGTGTGCACGATTCGCGAGGTGAGGCCGGGGAGGCCGGACGTGGGGGGAGACGTGGGATTAACTGCACCCACTCCCCCCACGCCTCGCGATTATTACGCCCTAAAGGCGTGCCGAAACTGCCGCAAGGAGACGTGCGGGCGGTTTCGGGCTGCAGAGAATCCGCGCCCGGGCCCGGGCATGGACGTGGCGGGCCCCGCCCTGCGGCGACGTCCCGTCGCACGCGTGGGCTGGCAGGCTTTCTGGCCGAGAGAGGCCACGTGGGTCGCAGACGGCAAGTGGCCGGCCCGCGGCCCGGTGCACGCACTGGCGAGCTCCCGCCCTCCGACTCCGGAGTTTTTCGACCAAGGCGGCGCGCCTAACCAAAGCCGGCTCCCAGCTGCCGACTTGTCAAGATAGGAAGCTGACCGAGCTTCTCGACTCCTACCCAACCTCGAAGCCCAATCAGCTTCGGGGACTACTGTCGGAGTAAATGGCCACGGGTAGCCTAACCGACTGCCCCTGGCTCTTCCAAAAAAATTATCAGGCCTTTGGGCCTTCAAGCATTAGGCCGCCTTCCCAGGCCGGCTACTTCCGAAGCCGACTCTCAAAAGGCGACCCAGCCTCAGCAACCTCCCCCCCTCCCAAGATAACCGCGGGATGGCCGACTCCAGGGAGCCGGCCATAGAGAACGTCGACTCCCCAGAGTCGGCCACGAAGAGCGCCGACTCCAAGAAACCGGCTAAGACCGCAACCACCAAAACTACATCCACATAACAGTAACAAGACGGGGTGTGGCCACAGTGCGGCCCACTACCCCCGAAGCCCGAGGCAAGCATGGCCACAGGAGGCCGTACGGGACGGCCATCTCCCGTCCGGCTCGGCACTGTAGCCATGCTAGCCTCAACGTCATCCACGACAGACGCCCGTACGGCCCACGGGCGGCGGGTCCCTTCAGCCAGAGAGAGGCGCGGAGGCGGCCCGGCCTCCCCCAGTCGGCCAAGGGCGTAGCCGGCCCCCAGAAGCCGGCTACCCCCTCCCTCGAAGCATGCGCCACATTAAGGAGACAAGACGAGGTAAGGCTACAGTGAGAGCCCTCGAGGCGCCCCCCCCCCCCCCCCCCCCCCCCCCCCCCCCCCCCCCCCCCCCCCCCCCCCCCCCCCCCCCCCCCCCCCCCCCCCCCCCCCCCCCCCCCCCCCCCCCCCCCCCCCCCCCCCCCCCCCCCCCCCCCCCCCCCCCCCCCCCCCCCCCCCCCCCCCCCCCCCCCCCCCCCCCCCCCCCCCCCCCCCCCCCCCCCCCCCCCCCCCCCCCCCCCCCCCCCCCCCCCCCCCCCCCCCCCCCCCCCCCCCCCCCCCCCCCCCCCCCCCCCCCCCCCCCCCCCCCCCCCCCCCCCCCCCCCCCCCCCCCCCCCCCCCCCCCCCCCCCCCCCCCCCCCCCCCCCCCCCCCCCCCCCCCCCCCCCCCCCCCCCCCCCCCCCCCCCCCCCCCCCCCCCCCCCCCCCCCCCCCCCCCCCCCCCCCCCCCCCCCCCCCCCCCCCCCCCCCCCCCCCCCCCCCCCCCCCCCCCCCCCCCCCCCCCCCCCCCCCCCCCCCCCCCCCCCCCCCCCCCCCCCCCCCCCCCCCCCCCCCCCCCCCCCCCCCCCCCCCCCCCCCCCCCCCCCCCCCCCCCCCCCCCCCCCCCCCCCCCCCCCCCCCCCCCCCCCCCCCCCCCCCCCCCCCCCCCCCCCCCCCCCCCCCCCCCCCCCCCCCCCCCCCCCCCCCCCCCCCCCCCCCCCCCCCCCCCCCCCCCCCCCCCCCCCCCCCCCCCCCCCCCCCCCCCCCCCCCCCCCCCCCCCCCCCCCCCCCCCCCCCCCCCCCCCCCCCCCCCCCCCCCCCCCCCCCCCCCCCCCCCCCCCCCCCCCCCCCCCCCCCCCCCCCCCCCCCCCCCCCCCCCCCCCCCCCCCCCCCCCCCCCCCCCCCCCCCCCCCCCCCCCCCCCCCCCCCCCCCCCCCCCCCCCCCCCCCCCCCCCCCCCCCCCCCCCCCCCCCCCCCCCCCCCCCCCCCCCCCCCCCCCCCCCCCCCCCCCCCCCCCCCCCCCCCCCCCCCCCCCCCCCCCCCCCCCCCCCCCCCCCCCCCCCCCCCCCCCCCCCCCCCCCCCCCCCCCCCCCCCCCCCCCCCCCCCCCCCCCCCCCCCCCCCCCCCCCCCCCCCCCCCCCCCCCCCCCCCCCCCCCCCCCCCCCCCCCCCCCCCCCCCCCCCCCCCCCCCCCCCCCCCCCCCCTTGGGATTTGCTCCTCCGACGATGGAGAGATATACTCGGGCCCACTCGGTGTTACGGTGTCCATCATCGTCTGGCCAGACACTTTGTGATTTGATCACGGGGATGCCGGAACACGAAACGAGAAAAGAGAACAAAACCGGTAACGAGGTAACTTGCATAGTGGACAAAGTGTTGGCCCACGGGGATGCAATAAATCTCACCTCAGGTGTTTGTGATATATCGTGAAGCAACAGGAATAGCTCACCTCAACTGGAGGTTCACTCGAATATTCATTCGTGTGGGTATAGGGGTCAATATGGGTGTCCACGGCTCCGATGTTGATCATTGATCGGAAGGGGTTCCAGGTCATGTCTATACTTCACCGAACCTATAGGGTCACACGCTTAAGGGTCATCTATCTGCTGAATACTAGACAGGGAGTCTGAGAGAAAATCACCGAAAAAGTTTCGGACACCGAAAAGTTTCGGACAGCGGAAAAGTTTCGCAGAGAGAGGTCATCGGATGAGTTTCGGTGAAACCGAAAAGTTGTTTCGGGATATACTATTAAGTCAAATTGGTTTCGGCACATGCCTGGTAATTCTTGGAGGGTGCCAGAGTCATTCTGGAAACTTTCTGGAATTTTCCGGGATAAAAGCTGGAATTGCTCCGGAGCTGCCGGAACCACTTCACATGTTTTTCGCAGATGACCCCCCCCCCCCCCCCCCCCCCCCCCCCCCCCCCCCCCCCCCCCCCCCCCCCCCCCCCCCCCCCCCCCCCCCCCCCCCCCCCCCCCCCCCCCCCCCCCCCCCCCCCCCCCCCCCCCCCCCCCCCCCCCCCCCCCCCCCCCCCCCCCCCCCCCCCCCCCCCCCCCCCCCCCCCCCCCCCCCCCCCCCCCCCCCCCCCCCCCCCCCCCCCCCCCCCCCCCCCCCCCCCCCCCCCCCCCCCCCCCCCCCCCCCCCCCCCCCCCCCCCCCCCCCCCCCCCCCCCCCCCCCCCCCCCCCCCCCCCCCCCCCCCCCCCCCCCCCCCCCCCCCCCCCCCCCCCCCCCCCCCCCCCCCCCCCCCCCCCCCCCCCCCCCCCCCCCCCCCCCCCCCCCCCCCCCCCCCCCCCCCCCCCCCCCCCCCCCCCCCCCCCCCCCCCCCCCCCCCCCCCCCCCCCCCCCCCCCCCCCCCCCCCCCCCCCCCCCCCCCCCCCCCCCCCCCCCCCCCCCCCCCCCCCCCCCCCCCCCCCCCCCCCCCCCCCCCCCCCCCCCCCCCCCCCCCCCCCCCCCCCCCCCCCCCCCCCCCCCCCCCCCCCCCCCCCCCCCCCCCCCCCCCCCCCCCCCCCCCCCCCCCCCCCCCCCCCCCCCCCCCCCCCCCCCCCCCCCCCCCCCCCCCCCCCCCCCCCCCCCCCCCCCCCCCCCCCCCCCCCCCCCCCCCCCCCCCCCCCCCCCCCCCCCCCCCCCCCCCCCCCCCCCCCCCCCCCCCCCCCCCCCCCCCCCCCCCCCCCCCCCCCCCCCCCCCCCCCCCCCCCCCCCCCCCCCCCCCCCCCCCCCCCCCCCCCCCCCCCCCCCCCCCCCCCCCCCCCCCCCCCCCCCCCCCCCCCCCCCCCCCCCCCCCCCCCCCCCCCCCCCCCCCCCCCCCCCCCCCCCCCCCCCCCCCCCCCCCCCCCCCCCCCCCCCCCCCCCCCCCCCCCCCCCCCCCCCCCCCCCCCCCCCCCCCCCCCCCCCCCCCCCCCCCCCCCCCCCCCCCCCCCCCCCCCCCCCCCCCCCCCCCCCCCCCCCCCCCCCCCCCCCCCCCCCCCCCCCCCCCCCCCCCCCCCCCCCCCCCCCCCCCCCCCCCCCCCCCCCCCCCCCCCCCCCCCCCCCCCCCCCCCCCCCCCCCCCCCCCCCCCCCCCCCCCCCCCCCCCCCCCCCCCCCCCCCCCCCCCCCCCCCCCCCCCCCCCCCCCCCCCCCCCCCCCCCCCCCCCCCCCCCCCCCCCCCCCCCCCCCCCCCCCCCCCCCCCCCCCCCCCCCCCCCCCCCCCCCCCCCCCCCCCCCCCCCCCCCCCCCCCCCCCCCCCCCCCCCCCCCCCCCCCCCCCCCCCCCCCCCCCCCCCCCCCCCCCCCCCCCCCCCCCCCCCCCCCCCCCCCCCCCCCCCCCCCCCCCCCCCCCCCCCCCCCCCCCCCCCCCCCCCCAGGGTTTAGGGGTTTCATATTGTGTTAGCTAGCTAATACATATAGAGAGAAGTGACCTCTCTTTCTCCGTGCTTGGTCGATGCTAGTTACTACATATAGAAAGAACTCGACGCTAGCTAGTAAGCCAATAAAGGAACCATCAATTTGTTGGGTAACACAGCAGAAAACAAAAAAAATTCTGACCTACGCACCAGGCCAGGACCACTATGGAGACTACATACAATGTTTGATCTTTTTTGTTACCGACTCGTAGCGCAGCTGCAGTAGAGTCGATGACGATCGGTTGTGCAGATGCCCGTAGCTAGGATTTACAACCTCCCAACCACGAGGATGTATACCCTCATCCGCCCCTCAGACAGCCCTCTGGGAGGCGGTCGGATAGTCCCCCGGACGGTGTCGCGGACAGCCCTTCGGGAGGACCTTCGAAACTCGGACAGTCACACGGATAGCCCTTCGGGAGGACCTTCGAAACTCAGATAGTCACATGGACAGCCCTTCAGGAGGCACTCTCAAACTAAGACCGAAACTATGATCTCTCTACAGAGTTGCACACATACGGCGTCATCTATCCGGCAGGGCTTCGCCGTCCAGAACTAGTTCCTGCCGGAACCCAGACAGCCTTTCGGCTCTACGAAACTATTTCGCTGGGAGGGAGAGAGAAGCTAGACAAGTCATGGCATGTGCATGAGAGAAAGGGATGAAGCTTTGGGCAGCCTCCTCACCTCCTATTTATAGGAAAACCAAGGGGTAGGATGGGCATTCAAAAATACCAAAAGTACCCCCACTTTATGTCCCACATAAAGGGCATAAAGGGAAAAAGGAGTGCCATGTGGAGCTCCAAGAGGAGATCCACCCTTTGGCCGGCCAACCCCTAGGCCCCCCCCAAGGGGGTTCCTTGGTCCTCACTCCTTCTAGAAGCCTTTTGCAAAAGCCCTAAAAGGTGGCTTTCCATAAAAATATCCATAAAGTGATTTTCACTATTCAGGGGGACGATTTTCCGCGACCTTTAAATCTGAAATTATTTCTGTGGGTCTTAAAATAATTCCAGTACCCACATAAATGATTTTGGATTTGTTCTGAAACAATTTTGGATTAGTGATTTTCATCTGCGAAAAGCAAACAAAGCGGTTCCGGCAGCCCCGGAACATTTCTGGTTTTTCTTCCAGAAAATTCCCAGAAGTTTCCAGAATGATTCTGGCATCCTCCAAGAATTATCAGGCATGTGCCGAAACCATTTTGACTTAATGGCCCCCCCCCCCCCCCCCCCCCCCTATCCCCATAAACAACTTTTTAGTTTTACCGGAACTCATCCGGTGACCTCTCTCTTCGGAACTTTTCCGCTGTCTCCGAAACTTTTTTCGGAGACTTTCTCTCAGACTCCCTGTCTAGTATTCATCAGATAGATGACCCTTAAGCATGTGACCCTATAGGTTCGGTGAAGTATAGACATGACCCGGAACCCCCTTCCGATCAATGATCAACATCGGAGCCGTGGACACCCATATTGACCCCTATACCCACACGAATGAATATTCGAGTGAACCTCCAGTTGCCGTGTGCTATTCCTTTTGCTTCACGATATGTTACAAATACCCGAGGTGAGACATGTTGGCATCCCCGTGGATCAACAACTTGTCCACTATGCCAGTTACCTCGTTACCGGTATTGTTCTCTTTTCTCGTTCCCATGTTTCGGCATCCCCATGATCAAATCACAAAGTGTCTGGCCAGACAATGATGGATACCGTAACACCGAGAGGGCCCAGAGATATCTCTCCATCGTTGGAGCAGCAAATCCCAATCTTGAGCTATCAAGTTACTTGACATACTTTTCCATGAGCCCGTAAGCCACCGTAATAGCCACCCATTTACGAATGACGTTTAACAAACCCCAAAGTTCATGAAGCAAGCATGAAGAAACTCGATACTCTCATGGTCTAAGGAATCATGCAAATGTTAAACATCTCTGTGTTATTAACCATTTAACTTGTGACGAATGTATCTCATAGCATAACATCAATTTGGGTCGATTCAACACAAATGTTCTATTAACATTGTGCCCTCAAAGTTGCTGGCATAGACATGCCCATGATCAGCAAAACAGAACCATCATGCAACACTTGAGCTAGTCTTAGAGGATAGACTAGGAATACATTTTACCATTTATTATTCCACACGTGCATATGAGTCTTCCTCCGAGCCTCGTGTTATTGCAGACTCGAGAATCATAGCAGTTATAGCATGGAACATAAACATAATTATGAACAGGGAGATAATCAATAACATTTATTATTGCCTCTAGGGCATATCTCCTACAGACTCCCACTTGCACTAGAGTCAATAATCTAGTTAATGCTAATGCACTTTTCACCTGTGGCACACCGGTGTAAATATGCTTCGCTTGTGGTATAGCCTGATGTCCAACGGATCTGACGACTTCAGCTCCGTGTGTATCTTTGCATATCCTTGCGTTTTCACGCTTCCACAAAATTCATATTTTGTGTGGACTTGGCTTTGCATATGTGTGAATCATTGGTCGAAACCTGATTCCTCAGACTGAGTTATGAAGCAACTATCTGAAATAGTGTCCCATTGACCAAAGCCTTCTTGGAACCATACTAAGTTCATGAATGAACTATATGATTCAACAACTTCTTTGTCTCTTCTAAAGCATCAACATACTTAGCCATTTATCATAGAATTCGCCACAGTAACCTGTTTGGAACAATTTCCAACTACCATGCCACCATATTGTGTATTACACAAAACCCTTAACTTAAATCGAAAATCGCATGGAGCATTGATGAAGACTGTATCGATGTAATTACTTACAACGAGCACTTCATAATCTATGCTTGCGAGAAACCATGTCATCAGTACTGCTCTAGTACTCAATGACATCTTTCACTGTTGTCCCATGATCAGTACTTTCGATCACTTTGGTATCTATACTCGCAATAACTTTGGAGTATTGGACATATCTGGTTGTTTTTACATACCATGGAATACATGATTAGTCCAAACACGAAGGTGTGTGGAATCTCCATCATGTATTTTGCTCATCAGTATTTTTGGGACACCGAGTCTTCCAAAACTCTTTCCATGTGACTTCGACAAGAATCACTCATTGGCGTTTTAAATGCTAAAAAGTTTTAGCATCTTGTCAATATGTATTCATTGCTTAGCCCCATTAGGTAAATCTATCTCCATAGACAATTATGCCTAATATCAAGGCTATTTAGCCCAAGCACTTCATCGAAAATCTATTTTCAAATGATGTCCTAATTCGTGTCAAGAAATTTATTTTCAATTAACAATGTGTCAAGTACACAAGGTTTTTAGAAATATTATCATGCTCCCACTTACTTTCTTGAACCACAAGCATCTTCGATACCCATTTGATGAAGTCAAACCTTTTTGACCATTTCATCAAAAATGAAGATTCCAACTCCATTTTGATCTCTTCTATCCATTGCTGGAACTTTGAAGTTTGCATACTTACTAGCATCCTCTGGACTGACAAAATACCTTGGACTGTAACACATGCACGTACTTGGTTTCATTTCCATCAGATGGAAATCCTTTCGTCATCCATGTTTCATATCTCATGATTGAAATATGTATTAATTGCTAGTTCAACCCAAACCGACTTTAAGCATCGCTACGGTGAAACAACCTCATCGTAGTCAACCCCTTTAACTTGTTATTGCAACAAGTGGAGCTTTATGGATAAAACATTTTTATCTGTATCAGTTTTTATTTCCATAAATATTCGTTGGACTCTAAGTCTTCCGAAAGGTGTATCAAGATTTTAATCTTGAATCACTTATATGGAGACTATCTCGGATTGTATTGGCATTTAGCCAATTCCGGAGTCAGGGCCCATCAACACTTCCTTGTGTATCGTAGGTATACTGTTGTCTAACAACAATATCTCGTTTGCGCACCTAAGAGGTTTGCACGACCTTTCCCTATGTTGTTCAGCTGCAAGTTCGACCGAAGTCCATACATCTCATGTAGAGGCTTCCGCATCAGTCGCAGTAGGAAACTCTGGAATCACTTCCAAGGTTCCTTTCCTTTGATCTGATGATGAAGATACTGGTTATATCATCAAGTTGCACTGTCCTCCCACTCACCTTTTTGCAAGAACCATTCTCCTTAAAAGCATACCATTTTTGTGGCAAAAACCTTTGCCTCAGTATAGTGGTGGGGGAATACCCAATGAGTTGGGATAACCTACAAAGTAGCACTTGTCTGATTTGGAATAGGTTTGTAACCTTTTACACAAGCCCCATATTCCAAATGTTAAGAAAAGATATAACATGGTTGGGCGTACCATACCATGGCGTCATTTCAACAGACTCGATGGAGCTCTTTTCAGTGTAAAAGACATAGTCTCTAAAGCGTCACTTTAAAAGGGATAATGGCAAATTTATTTATGTCATTGATCTTACCATGTCATGAATGGTTCGATTACATCTTCATGAACTTTCCACTTGCAGTGGTGTTTCGGGAGGTGCAAGTGATGAAACCCCTTTCACAACTCATCAGACATTCGCTAAACTTGTAACTCAAATATTCCTTTCTGCAATCGAATTGTAGAAACAAAATTTTCTTGTTATAATAACTTCTACTTCATTTTTGAAAAGCTTTCGAATGATTTCAAAAGATCCAGACTTACATCTCATCAAGCAAATATCCATATATCTACTTGAGTCATTTCTGAAGATAGATAAATCCACTACTAACAACATTTATCGGACTACACACATCAAATGTATGATCACCAATAAGTTTGTTGTTCGTTCCATATGGCCTGTGAACGGTATTTCAGTCACTTCACTTTTCGGAGGAAAGTTGCAAGTGTCAGATGATTCGAAATCAAACGACTTCAAAATCCATCATAATGGAAATTTCCTTGCGGGTTTCTCCAATGTGACTAAATGCAGTGCCACACTTGTGTGGTATTCTTTTAGTCTTGCGACATTTAGCGTCAGTGTTATGGATGTATCATATTACCATCAATATTCATAACATACATCCCATCTTGGATGGAAGCACGGCCCTTCATGTTATTCATAATACTGAACAACAATTGTTCTTTTATGAACAACTTTCTTGCAAAACTTTTTGCAAGGGGCTAGAGTGTAAAACTCTAAAATGAATTATGAAAGTAAATATAGAGGTAATGTATTAATATCATTATTCATAACATACATCTCATTCATAATGAAAGTACGGCCCTTATGTTATTCATAACACCGAACATCAAAAGTTCTCTTATGAACAACCTTCTTGCAAGATACCTTATGCAAAGGGCTAGAGTGTGAAACTCTAAAATGAATTATGAAAGTAAATACATAGGGAATACACCGATGGAAGGTATAGTAACTATTACTATGTTCCCAGCGTGTATCAAAACCTCATTCCTGGCTAGTCTTTTAGGCCATAGTAGTTCTTACATCGAGTTGCAACAGAATGCAATCGAGCGGGTATCTTTGTGATTAACTCACAATACCCAAGAATTAGTGATTAACATGTTTAACCATAATTCCCAAGAACTATATCTTTGACCAACCTTCTATACATCAAAAACTTGTATGACATTCATACATGAGCTGGATATTCCAGTCTTCTTTCCTTTTGCCATTACACTTCTAACAGTTTAACTTTATGTATTTCTCCTACTCTCAGAAGAAGCTCTCAACTTAAGAGTGGCGTTAGCCCCGGACTTCCTAGGCATGAAAGTCTTACTAACACCCTTAGGACATTTCCTTCCTTTTTAAGTTGTTGTTTTATTCACCTTCATTTATATGACAGGCGTTCTACTGGATCCCTCTTTTATCAGTCAAATGCTCAGTAAACACTTTTACTAATATTTTTCAAACAAACATTGCTTTGGATATCTCATATCTTTTAGCCTTTATCTGTCTCTGAAAATGATTTTCAGATTCCATGAATATCTCATAACTATCCAAACTTATGAAGTTCGGGTTTTATGGAAGCAAATATATTGCACTTGACCGTAACGGAATTTTAGCTTTTGGATCGAAGGACGAGAGTCACATCATCCATAGCATTAGCGGGAGAATACCGAAAGTATGCGATAGGACAAAGTCCTTCTCGGCACTCTTGAGGACAATCCTCACATTACGTTACCAACCGTAAAGTTTTAACCAGATATATAACAACTATTCAATTTTTAATAGGGAAGGTGGAAAACACGAGCCATTATTCTGCAACTTTTATGCATATAACACTTAGACAGTGTCCATAATTAATTGCACTAAGAATTAAAATAATTAATTCTAAAGTGCACTCCCACTCAAATCAATATCTCTCATAATTGATTGTGAGTGATTCGAGATCCAAATTTCAATTCAACGCCAAGGATGCATCCATCTCAAGTGACGAGAATTTCATTTGGTAGGCCATCTTGCCAATCACATCTCTATGTGACTCTTGTTCATCTTTCGATGCATGTGTTCTGAGCTCATGACTTTCATGCCTGAACATCAAGACAACCAAGTGATCTCACTGCGAGGTCTCAACTCACCCGCCTCACACTTCTCTAATCGTTCGTACCCATGCATCCATGTGATACCCCGAAGAGATAGGTGCCGTGACGGTGCTACACTTGGGAGAACACTAACTACTTGATATTTTAAGTGAGATATCACCCTAATAAAAGTGACTACCGCGCAATCAAGAAGGGTGCATCAAGAGGGATAAACATCTCAGGCAATTCATAGTAGCATGATATGGTATAGCCCTTTCTGACGGAGAAGTCTTTCATTTCTTCGTCTTCGGCATTTGCGTCGGTGTTCACCTTCACGAAGATTGCCACCACCTTGTCAATGCACCAGATAATATTGCTATCTCTATAGCTAATAAAATAAGTGCATTACTTAAGGTTGACTCGCAAGTCATTAAAGTGCAATCATATGACTCCAGCCATCATGCCGAATCATGACACGCAGATCATGTTAATAAATTTACATCATATAGTCATCTCATACATAATCAAATTAATGTGAGCACTGTTATACTACATCACATGCACACGCAAACCCTCTTGCAAAACCAAGTTAGACGCCTCTAATCAGTTCATGTATAAACTTGTTTTACGTGGCTTCTAAGGTTTCGAAACAAACCGAAGCTACCAACGTTCATCATCAAGCATGATTATCCAAGTCGCTAAATTAACATTGCGGGGTGTATGAAACATGATATAATAAAATCTCGAGCCCCATACTGAACTTCGTCATACGCATGACCCCCGTGCAGATCATATCTGCATTGCCCTTTCGTCTGCGAAATTTCATCTTTCTTTTTAACTACAGTGGAATTCAATGAACTGTTAGCACTTCGTTGATCAATCAAGATTACGGATTGCCGAAACATTGAAACTCCACCATGCTATTATCAAGATCAAAAATATGCAAATTCCAGGGAAGCAACAAGAACATCGGGTAACAGATTTCATCTGCTACCTGCACAAATAATTTTCAGTAATAGAACTCATCTACTACCTAATTATATTGTGCAACACCCATACATCTCTATGTATTCTAGATCACAACCTACATCTACGCATAGCACGGCTTTGATACCACTGTAGGGTAACGCAGCAAAAAACAAAAAAATTCTGACCTACGCACCAGCCCAGGACCACTATGGAGACTGCATACAAGGTTTGGTCTTTTTCGTTACTGACTCATAGCGCAGCGGAAGTAGAGTCGATGACGATCGGCGGTGCAGATCCCCGCAGCTAGGATTTACAACCTCCCAACTACGAGGATGTATACCCTCATCCGCCCCTCGGACAGCCCTCCGGGAGGCAGTCGGACAGTCCCCCGAACGATGTTGCGAACAGCCCTTCTGGAGGACCTTTGAAACTCGGACAATTACTCGGACAGCCCTTCGGGAGGACCTTCGAAACTCGGACGGTCACACGGACAGCCTTTCGGGAGTCACTCTCAAACTAAGACCGAAACTACAATCTCTCTATAGAGTTGCACACATACGGTGTCATCTATCCGGCAGGGCTTCGCCGGCTAGAACTAGTTCCTGCCGGAACCCAGACAGTCTTTCGGCTCTATGAAACTATTTCGCTGGGAGGGAGAGAGAAGCCAGACAAGTCATGGCATGTGTATGAGAGCAAGGGATGAAGCTTTGGGCAGCCTCCTCACCTCCTATTTATAGGAAAACCAAGGGGTAGGATGGGCATTCAAAAATACCAAAAGTACCCCCAATTTATGTCCCACATAAAGGGCATAAGGGGAAAAAGGAGTGCCATGTGGAGCTCCAAGAGGAGCTCCACCCTTTGGCCGGCCAACCCCTAGGCTCCCACCCCAAGGGGGTTCCTTGGTCCCCACTCCTTCTAGAAGCCTTTTGCAAAAGCCCTAAAAGGTGGCTTTCCATAAAAATATCCATAAACTGATTTTCACTATCCAGGGAGACAATTTTCCGCGACCTTTAAATTCAAAAATATTTCTGTGGGTCTTAGAATAATTCCAGTACCCACATAAATGATTTTGGATTCGTTCCGAAACAATTTTGGATTAGTGATTTCATCTGCGAAAAGCAAACAAAGCGGTTCCGGCAGCTCCGGAACATTTTCGGTTTTTCTTCCGGAAAATTCCCAGAAGTTTCCAAAATGATTCTGGCACCCTCCAAGAATTATCAGGCGTGTGCCGAAACCAATTTGACTTAATGGTATCCCCTGAAACAACTTTCAGTTTTACCGGAACTCATCCAGTGACCTCTCTCTTCGGAACTTTTCCGCTGTCTCCGAATCTTTTTCCGGAGACTTTCTCTCAGACTCCCTGTCTAGTATTCAGCATATAGATGACCCTTAAGTATGTGACCCTATAGGTTCGGTGAAGTATAGACATGACCCGGAACCCCTTCCAATCAATGATCAACATCGGAGCCGTGGACACCCATATTGACCCCTATACCCACACGAATGAATATTCGAGTGAACCTCCAGTTGCCGTGTGCTATTCCTTTTGCTTCGCGATATGTTACAAATACCCAAGGTGAGACATGTTGGCATCCCCGTGGATCAACAACTTGTCCACTATGCCAGTTACCTCGTTACCGGTATTGTTCTCTTTTCTCGTTCCCGTGTTCCGGCATCCCCGTGATCAAATCACAAAGTGTTTGGCCAGACGATGATGAATACTATAACACCGAGAGGGCCCAGAGATATCTCTCCATTGTCAGAGGAGCAAATCCCAATCTTGAGTTATCAAGTTACTTGACATACTTTTCCATGAGCCCGTAAGCCGCCGTAATAGCCACCCATTTACGGATGACGTTTAACAAACCCCAAAGTTCATGAAGCAAGCATGAAGACACTCGATACTCTCATGGTCTAAGGAATCATGCAAACGTTAACCATCTCTGTGTTATTAACCATTTAACTTGTGACGAATGTATCTCATAGCATAACATCAATTCGGGTTGATTCAACACAAATGTTCTACTAACATTGTGCCCTCAAAATTGCTGGCATAGACATGCCCATGATCAGGAAAACAGAACCATCATGCAACACTTGAGCTAGTCTTAGAGGCCAGACTAGGAATACATTTTACTGTTTATTATTCCACACGTGCATATGAGTCTTCCTCCGAGCCTCGTGTTATGGCAGACTCGAGAACCATAGCAGTTATAGCATGGAACATAAACATAATTATGAACAGGGAGAAAATCAATAACATTTATTATTGCCTCTAGGGCATATCTCCTACATAATTGCACAAGATCATCATGAACATATAGAGAGAAGTGACCTCTCTTTCTTTGTGCTTGGTCGAACAACAAGTTTTCGTATATATATCTGAAGCTACTACATATATACAATATAACATCTCTTACGATCCCTGACATCATCTACCGAAAATCCATTTGAATTTTCACATGGTATTCTCCCTTTTCATGTATGACGTGGTCAAGAAAGAATCCCGCCAATTCCTCTTGAATTGCTCGTATGCGATCATGTGGTAGGAGTTCATCCCGTATCATCCACATCTAATTTAAAGAAGGGGTCAATACATATATATGAATGAAACTCAAAACAATTGATGGTAATAAAATAAAATTGTGAATAATGTTTACGTACTTGAAATTGTTTGTCAGAGTAGCCCCACTCAGAGGTCGAGTGGCGCATGAACTCGCAAACGTAGTATCCACATAAATTATTCCCGCGTTCCTGCCACAAGCACTTTATGAGAATAGAGTTCAATCAAACTAATAATAAAGCATGATAAGGATATTGATGAAACTAGAATCAATGAGAGATGCGCGGAACTAGCTAGTACTACTTACTTTGGGGTGTGTAAATCGCAGCTCCTTCTTCAGACCTGGAACCATTCCGGTGAACTTTTTCCAAACCCTGCCCGGCAAAGAAAATGATTACTTCATATCAGCAAATGAACGAAAGTTGCCGATATAGTGCGATAATGATTGAACTTACTTCTGGAGCATTTCACTCATGTTCGCATACTCCTGTGGATCTTTATGTCTCGAGTCTAAGACAGTTGCTACTCCCGCGTCAAGCTTGATAGCAGAATAAAGTGGAACCTGCGCATGCATAACTCATCAATTACAGTACTTAACCTCGAGTAAGCGAAACCGAATATGCACAAGACAGTAACACTCACTTGAAGTTGTAAGGAAAGAGTATTTCCCTTTTGTTTTGGTGTCGAAGGAACGCTTTTAGCAAGTTTTCCTCGGTATCTTCAACTCTGTTTACTACCGTCCATTCATTTACGGTATTTGGGCTAATGAACCCAATGTCATCTCTCTTGCATTCGATGATCTTCAATCTACATAATATAGCGAGGATAATTATATATACATGCAATGAACGAGCTGAGCTAGAGACTTAATTACAGAAATAATACTTACAGACAGTAGCAAGACATGAGTTGTTTGTCCAGGGCGTCTTGATTGAATAACTGGAATAATTCCACAAATTCAACAGGCATCACCTCAACTCCAATGAAGTCATGCTCATCTTTAATTCCCAGCAATATACTGTCAGTCCTAGACTTGCTGCAGGTTTCCAAGTACCAGTCATGCAATCTTCGCATCATCATTGGTAGTTGCTTTAGCTGATCATCTCTTTTGATGAGAGGCTTCCCATGCTGGTATATAAAGGGAGCTACTACCTCAGCCTTTTCAAACTGTACATCATCGCCCACGTAATCACCAAGAGTGGTACCGGGCACTAGTCCCGGATGATTAGCGATATCGCTAGACACCTTGAGCGGGGGGCATGATTGCTTCTCCTGTTCGCCGAGCTGGGGAATTGTTTCCCCACTTCGTCGTCTTGTAGCACTGGTAGTACTTCTCGACCGCCGCGCTTCATCATATGTCCTTTCAATACATCGGTTATAGTGGGATTGCGGCGGAGGCGGTGGTGGTCGCTCAAGGGCATCCAGAGTGCGCTTCGCTTTCATCGAATCTACTATTTCCTTCTTTTCTGGATGTTTCCGTTCAAAATGGGCCCACACTTCGGCAGCACTGATGTCCTTGTTTTCCTCATCAGTCCTCTCATATGGTAACTTTGGAGGAGCCCTGAGGCTTGGACCAAATTTGAATTTCTTCCCACCACCACTTGTACTGCTAGCCGCCGGAGCGGTGGCGGCTCTCTTCTGCCGTTGCTAATGAGGCAGAGTTCACTGACGCGGTGGAGGAGGCAGAGTCCGCTGACGCGGCGCAGGAGGCGGAGTCCACTGACACCATGGAGGAGGCGAAGGAGGATTCTGCTGAGGGGCCTCCTCCGCCAGAGTCGGCTGACGTGACGGAGACAGCTGAGGCAGTGGAGACAGCTGACGCACCGGAGACGAATGAGGCATGGAGTCTGCTGAGGGGCCTCCTTCGGCTGAGTCTGCTGAGGCGGCATCTAGTTTGGAAGCTGGATGTTCTCCTTTCTCCATAGGCAGGTACTCCTTAAGGCATTTTCCAGAAACACCTCCCCTTCACCTGTAGGGTACTCAAGCTCCAGCCCCTCAAATCCCTCCATTATTTCATCCACCCCGACAATAGCAAAGCCATGTGGAATCGGACGACAATGGAAAGTTCCCTCAGCCCGAGGAGGTAAGACAGAGCCGAGCGCCGCCTTCAAGGTCAGGTTATGGCATTTCGTCATTAGAACACAATGTTCATTCTTCGTGATACTATCCACGGGGTAGCGAGGAGCCGTGATATCAGGCTGAAGGAGCTCCGTGGAAGCCACGCTGCTTCTCCACTGAGATGGTGGGGTAACTTCGGGGGCAGGGTCGAACGAAGGATCTTCATGCCGCTGAGATGGTTGGCCGGTAGCTCGCTGGCTCTCAAGTTCCTCTAGTTTCGCTAATCTTGCATTGATCTTCTCCATTTCGCTTGCTTCAGTTTCCTTCTTTCTCTCTTGGTTTCTATAACCACCAATGTCGGCAAACCCATACACCCATAGAAGGGAGCCTGATGTGCCTTGTGTTCGTCCAGGGTGTTCAGGATTCCCAAGGGCATGTGTCAGCTTGTCATTCTCTCTGTCGGGATGTAACCTCCCTTCCTACGCTGTCTGGATTGTTTCCTCAAGCTTCGTGACGGGTATTGCAAGTTGAGCTTTCATCCAAACACACTTTCCTATTTTTTGGTCCAAAGTTCCCCCAACCCCGAAGAACCAAGTCCTTGCCCGATCTGGCCAGTGCAATGTCGCTGGTTGGACCCCTTTAGCAAGCAAGTCTTGCTCAGCTTTGTCCCACGTAGGCCAGGCTTTGCTGTAGCCACCTGACCCCGTAACATGGTGATACTTCTTCTTTGCCGCATTTAGCGGATTTGTCGCTGACCTTTGCTTGCCCTTGTCTAATTTCTTGTAGGCCACAAATGCGGGCCAGTGATCTTTTATCTTCTCATATGAACCGGTGAATTCTGGAGTCTTGTCTTTCTGGACAAACTTTTTGTTCAAATCTTTCTTCCAGTTCTTGAATAGTTATGCCATCTTCTTAAGAGCAAATGCCTTGACCCTATTCGGATCCGCCTCTGGCGGTAGGCTGAAATTTGTCATCAGCGATGTCCAAAGATCATCTTTCTGTCTATCCTGGACATAAGAAACTTCAGGGTCCTTCTTCTTATTCCATTCTTGGATGCTGATGGGGACGCTGTCCCTAACAACAACTCCGCACTGATGTATAAATGTGTCCTTGCTCCACTGGTTAGCAATCTGTTGGCCATCTCGATTGACTTCTTCGATCGTGAACCTTTCATCCTGGAGCAACCTTTTCTTCGGGCCTCGTCTCTTTATGGAAGTTTGGCTCAATCCGGAGGGCTAATTAAAAGAAGAAAGAAGCATTAATATATGTACATACAAAACAATTAATGCATCAAGTCAGCAGAGGCTTAATTAATATATGTATATATACCTCGCCGGACTTTGCAACAGTTAAGTCTCCCTCCTCCATTCGGTCACCGGAGCCATCATGATCTCCTTCCTCCTCCGTTCAGTCACCGGAGCCGTCATCATGATCTCCTTCCTCCTCCATTGGATCACCGGAGCCGTCATCCTCTCTTTCCTGACCATCGGTGTCGTTGAGAAACGACAAGGTGATATCACCTCCATCGCAGATTATATCCCCCAACAACTCTTCTGTTTCTATATCTCTGGCGTCCATAGTTTATGCAAATATTACAACATGGCAATATACAACCATGAGAAATGGATTAGTGGCAAACATAGACCTAGCTAATCACAACAAGGAATCATATGCATATATGAGCAATGGATTAGTCACAAACATCATGCAAAGTTATCGGGGGTTATACTTTCGAGAGAGGATACTTTGTGGACCGCCTCTTTCATGCATGTCCAATGTCCCCCCTCATGTCGAAGTTATCGGGGTTATACTTTCAGGAGAGGGGACAGATGAACCGGAGGGGGTCGACGGTTACAGGTTCACTATGCTAGCTGCTTGTGACAGTCAATTTCAGACGATCGTCGAGGACTCCTCCCCCTCATGTCTGATGAGTCGTCCTATCTTTCGAGAGAGGATACTTTGCGGACCGCCTCTCTCATGGTCGTCGACGATACTTGCGGACCCCCCTCTCATGTCGATGTTATCGGGGATATGTTGAATTCTCGAGAGAGTTATGGGTGTTCTAACGCGGCACTACACGATATAGGTGAAGGGGGATAACATCCGGGAATGTTTTCCCAAAGTCTGCATTAATTTCGGACAGATGAACCGGAGGGGGACGGTTCCAGGTTCGCTATGCTAGCTGCTTGTGACAGACGAACGGAGGGCATATTCGGATTCGTCATATTTGTCTGATCGAATTTCATATATAAATTATTTTCATCGGAGGTACGGTTAATTTTCTATGAATTTCTAAAGTTTTTTATCAGTTTTGCCATCGGCTGTATAACGCTACTCAGTTTTGCCACTAAACATTTTCACTACTCAAAAATGCCACCGTTCTATTAGATCAAGCTCAAAAAGACCATTTTTCACTGTTACCATTCGGTCAATACACGTTGACTGAAGTTAGATGACGAAACTACCCCTATCCCATTTGTAAGGAGCGCATGAGAAAAAGAGAATAAAATTTGGGAGGGGGTGGGGGTTCGAACCCAAAACCACGGGGTACACAAGCACGCAAGCTAACCAACTGAGCCATAGAAGCGATTTGTTGTGTGAAGAGATTAAAGCTTTATATACTGATATCTGAACCTAACTAAACAGAACCTGATCTAATCCTTGACCCGATCTGTTCGTGGCAGTTTCCCCAGCCAGAACCAACATCCCAAGCCACCGCCGCCGCCTGCCAAACTCCTCACCTGGCACCGCCGGTCGCCGGGCTGCTCGCCCAGCTCCGGCGCGCCCCCACTCGCCGCCTCCCGCCGAGTGTTGCCACCCATCGCAGCTTCGGCTCCTCCTCCCGCCCGGCACCGCCACCGGAGGCAGGCAGCTCCGGCGCTTCTCCCGGCTGACTCCGCAGCTCCTCCCGAGTCTTGAAGTGCAGTTTTTCCACGGCAATGGCGACGGACAGCAAGACCGAATCGGAGGGTTGCGTCGGCCACAGGACGCCCCAACATGACATAGGCTCTGAAATTCCTGCATTGTGAGTATACTAATTCTGAGTGTGCGTGTGTGGTTCAGTATAGCTTGTAGAGGTCGAAATTTGTACGTAGAATTTGTAGTAGCTTAATTTTGGGCGTGGCGGTCTGCCTCATTTGTTCATGTCTACTCGTACCAGACAGATTCTTCTAGCCGGGCAGCCACTCGTGTAGATCTGTTGTCCAAACTAACTTTCAAACCCAAGCTCAACTAGCTAGCAACAAGAAAAGATACGAGACATTACTGTGTTGGATTATTATACTATGTAACATGTAAGGGATATATCTCCTTGTATATCACAACATGTCGTTAGCTCAGTTGGTTAGCTCGCACCATCCTGGAGGTCGTGGTCTTGGGTTCGAACCGCTGCTCTCCCAACTTTTATTCTCTTTTTATCATGCGCCCCTTACAAATGGGATAGGGGTAGTTTCGTCATCTAACATCAGTCAACGTGTATTGACCAAACGGTAACCATGAAAATGGTCTTTTTGAGCTTGATCTAACAGAACGGTGGCATTTTTGAGTAGTGAAAATGTTTAGTGGCAAAACTGAGTAGCGTTATACAGCCGATGGCCACTACTTGATACATACATATACATCTTTTTTTAACACACATACATATACATCTACATACATATATATACACTAAGCATCAACATTTTCTATACATATATAAAAATATTAATACATACATATATACACAACATAATTAATAAACAAAAAAACAGGGGGGCCGGGGCGGGACGGCGGCAGCTCACAGGGGGCGCCGGCGGCGACGAGGAGGGCCGGCGGGGAGGGCCGGCGGGGGCGGCGAGGGCTCAGGGAGGAGGGCCGGCGGGGGCGGTGACGAGGAGGGCCGACGGGGGCGGCGATGAGGAGCGAGAGCGGGCTCGGGGACGGCGTCGAGGGCGGCGACGAGGAGCTGGCTCGGGGAGGAGGGCGAGGAGGTCCGGCGACGAGGACGGCGGGGAGGTCCGGCGCCGAGGAGCGGGCTCGAGGACGGCTCAGAGGCGACGGCGAGCTCGGGCAGCCTGGCGGCGTCGAGGTGCTCTTCGGCGTCGTCGGGGGCAACTGCAGATGGCTTTTGCAAATTTCCTAAGTCCCTGCTTATATACCCAACCCTTTAGTCCCGGTTGGTGGCACCAACCGGGACGAAAGGCCCCCTTTAGTCCCGGTTGGTGCCACCAACCGGGACTAAAGGTCAATTTCCAGTAGCCCAAAGGGCGGGAAGCAGAGCCCTTTGGTATCGGTTGGTGGTACCAACCGGGACGAAAGGGGGCCTTTGGTCCCGGCTGGTGCCACCAACCGGGACCAAAGGGTGCCTTTCGTCCCGGTTGGTGCCACCAACCGGGACTAAAGGGCTGCGGCTGGCACGGCGTCGGGCGGATGGATGTTTAGTCCCACCTCGCTAGCTGAGAGGCGTCGAGAGTGGTTTATAAGCGCGGCTGCGCCAACCCTCTCGAGCTCCTCTCTTATGCATACCTACGGGTCTAAACGCACTCTCTCTGCCTGTGGGCCTACTGGGCCTTCTACGGGCCTGCATCCTGGCCCAACTAGCGGGTTGGCTTTCTAGTCGTATGCAGGCCGTGGTGGCCCATTAGGCGGCATTTTTTATATTTTTTTCCAGTATTTTTGTTTTGTTTTTTGCTTTATTTATTTTCTTTTGTTTCTACTTACAGCTAAATACTTAGAGTTTTTGAGTGATTCTTTTTGCTTTAGGTCACAAAAATTATAAACTTTCTGTTAGTGCCAGTAGTTTTCAAATTTGAATAGTTTAAATTTGAATTCTTTGAAATTTGTGTGAATCACTAGTTTGTGAATAACTTTACTTTAAAAATAGATTTTTGAGTGATTCTTTTTCCTGCTGTTTAATATTAGTGTGTTTTATCATTATATTTAATTTGGTAATTTTTAGGTTATTTTAAATGGGTGTTTTAATCAAAATCAGATTTTTTTTATTTTAGTTTGCTATTAAAATTTCTAACAAAAAATACTTTATGAAAATTCTTTCTGCTATTAAAGTTTTGAACAAAAAATACTTTGATAATTTTAGTTGCATAAACTTTCTATAATTTTAGTTTCAAAAATACTTTTATAATAACTAGAGGTTTATAAAAGCTTTTTAGTTGATTCTTTTTGCTATTAAAGTTTTGAACAAAAAATACTTTGATAATTTTAGTTGCATAAATTTTATATAATTTTAGTTTCAAAAATACTTTTATAATAACTAGAGGTTTATAAAAGCTTTTTAGTTGATTCTTTTTGCTCTTGAAGAATATAATAGTTTTGTTTTAGTTGATTATAACAAAAAAAATTGATTCTTTTTAGTTCATTCTTTTTGCTATTAGAGTTTGGTAAAAGCTTTTTAGTTCATTCTTTGAGCTAAATGACTCTGAAATTGAAAAGCACTACAAATGAACTCTGAACAGTTTGAAACTTGGCATGGTATCATCATTTCACCCACATAGCATGTGCCAAAAAGTTGAGAGGGTTACGGGAAAAAAACTGGATGCACTTTGTGTACAAACTGGACAATCTATTTCGAAGTATCAGGGTTACAAAGACATTCATATTTTTTAAACTTATTTCAACTCCAGACTTTTTGTGCGTTCAACATGCTCCATTCAAAGCCACATCATCAATTTTTAACCCTTTCTGACTTCATTTGCTATTTTTCATGCATTTACTGATTTTTTTAGCTAAATGACCCTGAAATTGAAAAGCAGTACAAATGAACTCTGAAAAGGTTGAAAGTTGGCATGGTATCATCATTTCACCCACATAGCATGCGCTAAAAAGTTGAGAGGGTTACGGCAAAAACTGGATGCACTTCGTGTACAAAATGGACAATCTCTTTCGAAGTATCAAGGTTTCGGACAAAAACTCATATGTTACAAAGGCATTTCATTTTTTTAACTTATTTCAACTCCAGACTTTTTGTGCGTTCAACATGCACCATTCAAAGCCACATCATCAATTTTTAACCCTTTCTGACTTCATTTGCTATTTTTCATGCATTTACTGATTTTTTTAGCTAAATGACCCTGAAATTGAAAAGCAGTACAAATGAACTCTGAAAAGGTTGAAAGTTAGCATGGTATCATCATTTCACCCACATAGCATGTGCTAAAAAGTTGAGAGGGTTACGGCAAAAACTGGATGCACTTTGTGTACAAAATAGACAATCTCTTTCGAAGTATCAAGGTTTCGGACGAAAACTCATATGTTACAAAGGCATTTCATTTTTTTAACTTATTTCAACTCCAGACTTTTTGTGCATTCAACATGCACCATTCAAAGCCATATCATCAATTTTCAACCCTTTCTGACTTCATTTGCTATTTTTCATGCATTTACAGATTTTTTTAGCTAAATGACCCTAAAATTGAAAAGCAGTACAAATGAATTTTGAAAAGGTTGAAAGTTGGCATGGTTCATCATTTCACCCACATAGCATGTGCTAAAAAGTTGAGAGGGTTACGGCAAAAACTGGATGCACTTCGTGTACAAAATGGACAATCTCTTTCGAAGTATCAGGGTTTCGGATGAAAACTCATATGTTACAAAGGCATTTCATTTTTTTAACTTATTTCAACTCCAGACTTTTTGTGCATTCAACATGCACCATTCAAAGCCACATCATCAATTTTCAACCCTTTCTGACTGCATTTGCTATTTTTCATGCATTTACTGATTTTTTTTAGCTAAATGACCCTGAAATTGAAAAGCAGTACAAATGAACTCTGAAAAGGTTGAAAGTTGGCATGGTATCATCATTTCACCCACATAGCATGTGCTAAAAAGTTGAGAGGGTTACGGCAAAAACTGGATGCACTTCGTGTACAAAATGGACAATCTCTTTCGAAGTATCACGGTTTTGGACGAAGACTCATATGTTACAAAAGACATTTCATTTCTTGACATGTAACTGCAATGATATTCTAGATCAAAGCCATCATCAGAATAGTTGTGGAGAGAAAGTCTTCAGGGGGGGGGGGGGGGGGGGGGGGGGGGGGGGGGGGGGGGGGGGGGGGGGGGGGGGGGGGGGGGGGGGGGGGGGGGGGGGGGGGGGGGGGGGGGGGGGGGGGGGGGGGGGGGGGGGGGGGGGGGGGGGGGGGGGGGGGGGGGGGGGGGGGGGGGGGGGGGGGGGGGGGGGGGGGGGGGGGGGGGGGGGGGGGGGGGGGGGGGGGGGGGGGGGGGGGGGGGGGGGGGGGGGGGGGGGGGGGGGGGGGGGGGGGGGGGGGGGGGGGGGGGGGGGGGGGGGGGGGGGGGGGGGGGGGGGGGGGGGGGGGGGGGGGGGGGGGGGGGGGGGGGGGGGGGGGGGGGGGGGGGGGGGGGGGGGGGGGGGGGGGGGGGGGGGGGGGGGGGGGGGGGGGGGGGGGGGGGGGGGGGGGGGGGGGGGGGGGGGGGGGGGGGGGGGGGGGGGGGGGGGGGGGGGGGGGGGGGGGGGGGGGGGGGGGGGGGGGGGGGGGGGGGGGGGGGGGGGGGGGGGGGGGGGGGGGGGGGGGGGGGGGGGGGGGGGGGGGGGGGGGGGGGGGGGGGGGGGGGGGGGGGGGGGGGGGGGGGGGGGGGGGGGGGGGGGGGGGGGGGGGGGGGGGGGGGGGGGGGGGGGGGGGGGGGGGGGGGGGGGGGGGGGGGGGGGGGGGGGGGGGGGGGGGGGGGGGGGGGGGGGGGGGGGGGGGGGGGGGGGGGGGGGGGGGGGGGGGGGGGGGGGGGGGGGGGGGGGGGGGGGGGGGGGGGGGGGGGGGGGGGGGGGGGGGGGGGGGGGGGGGGGGGGGGGGGGGGGGGGGGGGGGGGGGGGGGGGGGGGGGGGGGGGGGGGGGGGGGGGGGGGGGGGGGGGGGGGGGGGGGGGGGGGGGGGGGGGGGGGGGGGGGGGGGGGGGGGGGGGGGGGGGGGGGGGGGGGGGGGGGGGGGGGGGGGGGGGGGGGGGGGGGGGGGGGGGGGGGGGGGGGGGGGGGGGGGGGGGGGGGGGGGGGGGGGGGGGGGGGGGGGGGGGGGGGGGGGGGGGGGGGGGGGGGGGGGGGGGGGGGGGGGGGGGGGGGGGGGGGGGGGGGGGGGGGGGGGGGGGGGGGGGGGGGGGGGGGGGGGGGGGGGGGGGGGGGGGGGGGGGGGGGGGGGGGGGGGGGGGGGGGGGGGGGGGGGGGGGGGGGGGGGGGGGGGGGGGGGGGGGGGGGGGGGGGGGGGGGGGGGGGGGGGGGGGGGGGGGGGGGGGGGGGGGGGGGGGGGGGGGGGGGGGGGGGGGGGGGGGGGGGGGGGGGGGGGGGGGGGGGGGGGGGGGGGGGGGGGGGGGGGGGGGGGGGGGGGGGGGGGGGGGGGGGGGGGGGGGGGGGGGGGGGGGGGGGGGGGGGGGGGGGGGGGGGGGGGGGGGGGGGGGGGGGGGGGGGGGGGGGGGGGGGGGGGGGGGGGGGGGGGGGGGGGGGGGGGGGGGGGGGGGGGGGGGGGGGGGGGGGGGGGGGGGGGGGGGGGGGGGGGGGGGGGGGGGGGGGGGGGGGGGGGGGGGGGGGGGGGGGGGGGGGGGGGGGGGGGGGGGGGGGGGGGGGGGGGGGGGGGGGGGGGGGGGGGGGGGGGGGGGGGGGGTTGGTGCTCTTTTCATCTTGGGCAATCGTGTAAAATGTATTCCCATTTATCTCGTACCCTTGGTAAGTCAATACAGTCGAAGATGGTCCCCTAGCCAACGAGTACAGCTAATCTCCAACAATGTTGTTGCCCATGAGATGTGTTTGCAACCAACTGCTGAAAGTCCTGATGTGTTCACATGTAATCCAGTCGTCAGACTGCTCCGGCTGTTTGGAGCGCAGAAAATTCTTGTGTTCATTGACATACGGGGTCACCAAGGTTGAATTCTGTAGAACTGTGTAGTGTGCTTGAGCCCAAGAATGCTTGTTCGTACATATTATTGCATCCGCTCCTAGCGTGCCTTTTCCGGTCAGTCTCCCCTGATACCGCGATTGAGGGAGACCAATCGGCTTAAGGTCAGGAATAAAGTCAACACAAAACCCAATGACCTCCTCTGTTTGATGGCCCATGGAGATGCTTCCTTCTGGCCTAGCACGGTTACGAACATATTTCTTTAAGACTCCCATGAACCTCTCAAAGGGGAACATATTGTGTAGAAATACAGGACCCAGAATGGCAATCTCGTCGACTAGATGAACTAGGACGTGCGTCATGATATTGAAGAAGGATGGTGGGAACACCAGCTCGAAACTGACAAGACATTGCACCAAATCATTCTTTAACCTTGGTAGGATATCTGGATCGATTACCTTCTGAGAGATTGCATTGAGGAATGCACATAGCTTCACAATGGCTAATAGAACGTTTTGTGGTAGAAGCCCCCTCAATGCAACCGGAAGCAGTTGCGTCATAATCACGTGGCAGTCACGAGACTTTAGGTTCTGGAACTTTTTCTCTGCCATATTTATTATTTCCTTTATATTCGACGAAAAGCCAGACGGGACCTTCATACTGAGCAGGCATTCAAAGAAGATTTCCTTCTCTTCTTTGGAAAGAGCGTAGCTGGCAGGACCTTAATACTGCTTTGGATGCATGTCGTCTTTTTCGTGCACACGTTGCTGGTCCTCCCGTGCCTCCGGTGTATCTTTTGTCTTCCTATACACGACCAAGAAGCCTAGCAGGTTCATGCAAAGATTCTTCATCACGTGCATCACGTCGATTGCAGAGCAGACCTCTAGGTCTTTCCAATAGGGTAGGTCCCAAAATATAGATTTCTTCTTCCACATGGGAGCGCGTCCCTCAGCGTCATCCCCCCCCCCCCCCCCCCCCCCCCCCCCCCCCCCCCCCCCCCCCCCCCCCCCCCCCCCCCCCCCCCCCCCCCCCCCCCCCCCCCCCCCCCCCCCCCCCCCCCCCCCCCCCCCCCCCCCCCCCCCCCCCCCCCCCCCCCCCCCCCCCCCCCCCCCCCCCCCCCCCCCCCCCCCCCCCCCCCCCCCCCCCCCCCCCCCCCCCCCCCCCCCCCCCCCCCCCCCCCCCCCCCCCCCCCCCCCCCCCCCCCCCCCCCCCCCCCCCCCCCCCCCCCCCCCCCCCCCCCCCCCCCCCCCCCCCCCCCCCCCCCCCCCCCCCCCCCCCCCCCCCCCCCCCCCCCCCCCCCCCCCCCCCCCCCCCCCCCCCCCCCCCCCCCCCCCCCCCCCCCCCCCCCCCCCCCCCCCCCCCCCCCCCCCCCCCCCCCCCCCCCCCCCCCCCCCCCCCCCCCCCCCCCCCCCCCCCCCCCCCCCCCCCCCCCCCCCCCCCCCCCCCCCCCCCCCCCCCCCCCCCCCCCCCCCCCCCCCCCCCCC
>JAAAWM010010864.1:0-20000 GCA_036873465.1 Thinopyrum obtusiflorum | reverse complement strand
CGCTCCGGTGGCCGCAGACGAGGAAGATGGTCGATCCGGTCACATTGGGGTGGTCCTACTCGAGCTGCTCCTTGGAGGCGATGTAGTCGAGGCATGCGCATCTCCTGGACAACTTTTTAGGCGGCTGGGAGGACGATGGCCACAGCGAGGGGGGAGGTCATGGCGGCGGCAGTTCTTGGATGCGGCTGTGGGGAGGGGACCGAGCGGGGGAAGAGAGGGAAAGCTATCTATGGTTTTCCAGGGGCTGCGGGTGTCGCTAAGAATCCCTCCTCGAGCTATTGTGGCGCTGGCTGCCGAATATTGGCCGCCGAAGGCGCGCGCCGGCGCGTGCGCAGTTGATAGCTAGAGGATGACAACAACCGGGATGGTGGGATGGGCCAGCTACTATGCAATTGGGCCAAAAGGTAAGTGTGCTCTCTCTTTTCTATTTTATTTTCTGTTTTATTTTTTTCCAGGGGCAAAAATGTCCAGCAAACGCCCAGAAAATGGTCAAAGCCCTTTGACCGGACAGAAACGGCATGGAAGGGCATTTATGTAAGGGCACCTAACGGCAGAGGGGAACATTTTAGCATGCTTCGAAATTAGGGGCAAATCTGAGTAGTGGGTTCGAGTTAGGGACACAAATGTAAAAGACCCTTTAAAAAATATCCTAACATTCGTAAATACCTTCTCTTATGTTACTCGCATGTTCAAGTTTCTAAATAAACACATTTCTTGTTGTATTTGTCTCCTAAGAAAGAATAAGAAGATTATACTGATTAAGTTGTTCCTAATAGGGCAAATACATGACCAATTCTATACATAAATTTTCAGTGTCGTCAACAGCAAAAATGGACCAACCTTTATGGATTCTATGTTTGCAAACACATGAATTCTTTATAGCGATCTTCTGCATATACTACAGATGTTGATTACATACCAGGAGTAAGTTTGTGTCTTAATTAGTATCTTCCAATCTACGCGTACGACACATTTTGTCCTAAAAATATTGCAGATCTTCAAAGAGTGGAGCGCTGACCCGCTGACCGCTGTTCAATTGCTAGTTGCTAGGAGATTTCTCAGCACATTCTTCTCAAAATACTATATCAATCCCACTATAGATGATCCAGATTTCAGCAAGTCTTTTGAAGAATAAGTATGCTTTCACCAGGTAGTGTTCGGTGCTAAACATATATGCATGGATGCATTGTTTTCCATATTATGAGAGGCCTTCGCCTTTCATACACTATGATTCTATGAATGTTGTATTTTGAAGAGAACAGCATATGTGTACACATGTGGAATTTAGCTAATAACTAGCTAGCATGCAGTATCTGCAAACTACTATTGTCCAATAATTGTGATGAATGTGCTTGTTGTGGACAATATTTATTCAAATGCATATTCTGACGAATTTGCTTTTTGCAGGACAATTAAAATGTGATTATTATTTTCTCCGCCTGGTCTTATACAACGCACACGGTTCAAGAAATTGAAAAAACTCCTAAATCATTTGCATAGGCCTAATCTGCACCAGTGTGAAATGACACTATTTCCACAATTCGCGTGCAGGCAGCCGTTTTCGTTTGGAATCGTCCACTTGCTTATCATTGAGGACGCTTTGCCACGGAAACATGGGAATATGTATGGTTCAGCTACACATTCTGTCGGAAACAGCATGCCTGCATGCACTCCGTCTCACCACTTCCATATATAATTATACAATATAATATGCTCCGTACTATACGTATTTAGACAAGTTATAGTATATATGTTTCTTGTCTCATTTTTCTTCGGTAGAAGTGCAGCTGCTATGCTGTTCCACTACAAAGTTGAGTCTTCCTATGATCTCCTCTGCTGTAACGATGAAGCCCTCATCCACCTGAAAACAAAATCAAGCTAGCTATTGATCCAAAATCCATGCATTATATGGAGAACTATGTTCTCCTACTTGTTCAGATGAATATTATACTTGTGGACAAACATGATTAATTTGTTTTTCCAGTGGAACATGCACGATTAGCTAGATTGAGAATATGTTTTTATTCAATAAATATTGGTCTATATGTAGGCTTTATGATAGTAAGTGTGTGGCATTTTCTATGTATGTTGACAGTGTCTTGCAAATTAAGAAGCTTCTTGATAATGCAGGATAGAATAATGTATTTTGTACGGAACATTAGTTAAGGCCACCATAGTACAACTATGACGATATGATATATTATTTTTATTTTGTTGGACGGTTCCAACTGGTACAACAATGGGTATAGGTTTTAATGCGATTGAAGTGCATGCTAGGTCTCCCAACTATTTCAGAGGTGTCACGGAAGTCATCGAACTAGACATCCATGTCCTTGAAGGTCCTTAAAGTGCAACAAGTGTGTACATACTTGACACCTTTGTAATAGCTCGAGGACCTACGTGACACATCTGAAATAGTTTCAGAACCTGGATGACACACAATTTGCACTTTGGGGACCTGGATGACGATTTTCATAGTTTGAGGACCTATATGACACCTCTGAAGTAGTTTGAGGACCTAGATGCACCTTACTCTTTTAATGCACAATCCAGTATAAAAAACTCTCCAACATTGAAATCACATTGTCTTGAAGACATGAATGTCTTTCTGGTCCAACATGTTAATCGCTTCGGTTTAGCTAAATCTAAGTTGTTTGAGATTATCCTGTATCTATGTTGATGCTCTAAGTTGTCTGATGTCCACATGTTAAATTTCATGTAGAAGCGAGTGTAGAAATTTTTGTGCCCTACGACTCTATTCAAATTAATTATAAATTACTAATATTCAGAATACCTCATTATGAAACTATGCATGTGTTATACATGGTATTGCTATGAATAATTAGCGCGGAATTTATGCTGTGGCTGGATTGTACTTAAGAAATTGTATACCAAAGCAAGCTTGTTGATTATCAATGGAATGCATGCTATATGTTCAGTTGATCGAAAGTCGCACATTGATAAGTCGAAGGAGCTAGATCATACGATTATAGACATGAAAAATCTTACTCGACTTTTGTGTATATGTACCATTTGTCGCGCGGAGATATTTGCTAGTTGCTGAGTATCATTTACCTTAGTGTGAGTCAGAAAATTCTATATATTGGACTGAAATGCCAATCAAGGAAAACTTGCCTTGGCCGTGATGATTATGATGACAGTGCAGGCCGTGAACGGCATGACATTGGCGTGGGTGACGGTGAGGTGGAGCCCTTCCTCCACCTCCGACAGCACCCTCACCGCCACCCCCCTGACGTCGTCGCAGAGGATCCTCACCATCACGCCGTTCTCCGAGAACCGCACCTCGATCTCCGGCAGCGGCTTATTCCCGGCAGAAGGCGCCCCCGACGACGCCGACGAGGGTGAGCCGTTCTGGTCTGAAACGGCGGCGTCGGCGTGGCGCAGCTTCTTGACAAGCACCACGGTCTCGATGCTCCGGCTGTGGCGGCCGGTGTCTGCCTCCAGGGCCTTGATCTTCTCCTGCAGCTCCTTGACGTGCCTCGTCGCGTCCGAAAGGATCGTCGCCTTGTCCATCTGAATCAATCATATGGATCTACACTGAGATTTGTTTGCGTGGGGAAGAAGAACTTAGTGCAGGTGTTGAAGCAAATCGGAGCACCTTCTTGAGGCCGGGGATGACGGTGGAGAGCTCGATGAAGCGCTGGTTAATCTTCTCCCGGCGCTTCCGCTCCGCCATGATATGGTCCTGCGCGTACGGCGGCCCCGACGGCACGGGCCCGGTGCCAGTGGGGCTCTTTGCGGCGGCCCTCCTCGTCGGCTGGGACCCGTACACCGTCTCCGTGACGACAGGCCCGGCGCTGCCGCTGTCCAGTGTGCCGTCACTGGCCGGCAGCGCGGAAGCGGCGCAGAAATTCCAGCTTGTGACGGGAAGGTTGGTGCCTCCACCGTTCCTGGAAAGTCTCGGAGCGCACCTGGCCGAGTTCGGGGACGGGGGCCAGACGCCGTGCTCCATGGCCGCCGGGGACGAGAAATTGCCACAACCAACGCTACCGTCCGTGGTTTCGCCGGAGCTCCCGCTGCTTGCCGGATTGGCTCCCGTAATCAGCTCTTCGAAGACAAGACGCTGTTCACGGAGCGCCTGAAGCGAGGGGAAGGCTGCGTCGCCGGAGTCGCCGTTGACGACCACCACTGGGTCTGGGTGCTCCTGCTCCAGCGTGTCCATGGCCCATTCCATGAACAGGGCCGAGTCGTCCATGTTGTCTGGATGGATGCAAATAATGGGGAGGAACCTTCTAATTAGGAAAGAAAAAAGGACAGTTTAACCTAGATCGATGAAAAGTTTACGAGAACCTTATAAACCAAACTGAATGTAATACAGAAGAAGAAAGAGATCCATGCATTACTATAAGAGGAGTACTACTTAAGACTTAATTACCTCAAGTCTTTCCTAAGCTTGCAGAAGACACACTATGATTAGCAAGTCCCCTCGAAATTATTTAGTGAGCAGCGCTACCCAAAGAAGCAACGGAGTGGTTTTGCCTAAATAGATATAGGGCAGTGACAGTACTAGCTAGGCCTCTGAGTGGCCACTCCCATTGGAAAGGCCAATAATGCATGGGAGAAAACAATCCTTTCAACCAAATCTGGTTATGTCGCCTAAATCAGGTGAAAATGATATTTTACACCCCCTATAATACGCTAGGTAAACTAAAATACAAGAGCTGATGTTTACGCATGATGTGTTGATTTGACCTAGCTCATTTATCTCTGGAGCAATATTTTTCGTGCTAATTCGTCCCTGAGAAATATCACAATCTCATGCCAGGCGCGCGCACACACAATATCTTTCACTTCAGGGTGACACTTCGATAGAAAGGAGCAGACAAGGAAGTACGAAAGATCTTTGGATGCATTAATTTAATTAGTGGATTGCCGTGAAAATTGATTAAGTATGTAGTCGATGGCTCGATGCTGATGTCTTATTCGTACTATGCGGAGTATTTTATCTTCATCTGCAACTCCACCAAGTATCTGCAAAATTAAGTGCAATGTGGAGCCACTTACAACAAATATGCATCGCCTTGTCTTTGTCGCTAAGCACTTGCAACCTTTACAAGTTAGAATGGATGGAAAGACACAGCTTGTTGATTTTTAATTATATTGATGAGGACAAACATTTTCCGAATTCATCCACGTCTTAAATCTAGATTTGAGGACAAAGTAATATTCGCCAGAAAAAACTTAGCATTAATAAATGAAATGTAAGACAAGTTTCACATCATTCATTCAAATATTTCACAACATATATATTTAGTTATTTTACAGAAGACTAGAGCTTTGATGAGTTTCGACAAGACCCTGAGATGGAAGCATGCCAGGTGTCCATAAGATGTCATTGTTGAGGAAATATGCACACATATCTTTGATACAACATTTGACTTTGACATGGCCATAGTTCTCACTAGCAACTTGTGTAAGTATTTTTCACTGTAATGCAAATTGTTGTGATGGATGCCATATGTGCACAAACATAGAACCCACATGTTATATAGCACCAACTAACTATTACCTACAAGGGAAATTGAATTTGTTGGGTAGCTTGTTGGACTCCTTGCAACGATCCCCTTCTCCTAATCCCGTGATGTCTTGGCCGAGATAGTCGTGCCTTTGTATCAAGGAGCAAAGGTAAAATATATTGTCCCAAGGTACAACAACTGCATGCACAGAAAAAAAAAGACAAACACACAAAAGGAACCCCCCCCCCCCCCCCCCCCCCCCCCCCCCCCCCCCCCCCCCCCCCCCCCCCCCCCCCCCCCCCCCCCCCCCCCCCATTTTTCATGCCATCTTGACTTCCACTTCTAGCAAATAGTTGCTAATACTTCTAGTACTAGAGCTGATTCTAAAACCCCTTTGGATAATTCCAACTAAACCGCCTCCAATATTAGGAGTATCAGAGGCGGAATTCTCTCAAGAACCGCTTCCAATTCTTTAGTACTATGGGCGGTTTCTATTCCATAACTGCGTGTATTTTTATTCCAGGGTTAGAATTTTTTTTTTGTGTGTAGCCCACCCTGCATTCCAAAGGAAAAGTCACAGCAAATTCATAGAAACTTAAAATACATATCCACATCCACCTCTTAATTGCAGTGCATTTTATAATACATTCATATATTTCCAAATGTCTACGGATAACATATGCAGGAAAGTCCAAAATTCCAAAAAATTGTATTGATCAAGCAAAGTAAATAACCATTTCTGGTTTGTTGGTTATGTCATTGTCGTCGATTTTTTCGGCCAAATCGTGCCTATGGGATAAGAGTTTTGACATCAATGAAGGTGCATTGTGTCCATGGCACAAAACACTCTTATGAAAAAATGATTTATTCAATACACTAAAAGGTCAAAATGTCAACGATGTGTGTTGGCATCCCTATGTGCACATAAGAAACATATCCACTTGCTACACTTAATAGACATGCATAGGAATTGCAAAATAGCATGGACATTGCAAAATTAATAGCCATAGACATTGCAAAGTTAATATGCATCGACATCACAAAATTAATGGCCATAGGCTTTGCAAAATTAATATGCATAGACATTCACATAAACCTAAAACTATAGATGAACAACTTAAGCATCATAGTAGAGGAATGGTCTTGACAAGGGACAAACCTGCAAGGCGCAATTGTCATGGTAATAAAAATTGTGTTTGTTATCATTAGGGCGAGTTGATCAAACATCACTTTTTTTGTAGTGCAAGTTCGCTTGAGCTATTAGGTCTAAGCACAAATAGCATTCAATTTATACCCACCTCATATTCTCCACAACATGTTTGGCAATTGGTTTGGGGCACCAATAATAAATCATCTTCCCACATCCTTGCTGGATTGGCGGCCTCATGATAGATTTTTTTGGCTATCCAGGAATGATGTAATTTTTGACAATAATAAAATACAATAAATCATATGTATTTTTGGTTTAATTCTCATATTATTACTTTAAATATGCATGTTTAATATAATCAAATCCTATTGAAATCGTCTATATCTGAAAGCTAGCACTTGATAACTTATATCTCTCAATACGCAAGCATACCACCTCAATATGCACCATGCATGGGAAAAGGGGTCAAGCACAAGGCATATGTATTTTTATTTTTAGTCCTCATATTATAACCAAATCTTGTTGAAATATATTGCAAAACATTCTTGCAACAACGTGCGGGGATCATCTAGTATATAGTTCAATAGTTGATCTGAGTGCGGCGATTCAGCACCCGGGCTCAGATGAGCCCGGGCAAAATCAAAAAATTACAAAAAATAGAAAAAATCCAAAAAAAAAATCTCAAGGAAGATGCTTGTGTGCGTGATGTTCGTGCAAAATTTGGTGGAGTTTGGACATTCGAGGAGCGCGCAACAAAAAAGACAAAATTCGGCTCTGTGAGTATGGTTACTGTTCACGCACTGTTCGGGGCGAATTTCTTTTTTTGCCACGAGCTCCACAGATGTCCAAACGGGATGAAATTTTGCACGGACATCATGCACCCAAACATCTTCCCCGCAAAAAAAAATCGAATTTTTTTGAACTTTTTTTCTATTTTTAATTGTGGTACTGTTCACCGGGCTCATCTGAGCCCGGGCACCGGAGCGAATTATCGTAGTTGATCTCCACTACTTCTATTTCTCTAAATATGCACACATGTGAGTTCAATACTCCACTGATGGCCCCATGCACGTAAAATATATAATAATCAAATACAAGAAACCATAGTATGTATTTTCAGCTTCCATTTTTATATCCAAATTCCAAGCAATCAAACCTAATCAAAATGTATTGCAATTGATTCCCGCAACAACGTGCGAGGTATATCATCTAGTTAAGACATATGGCACATCGGTAACTCCATTATTGGTTGTCACCTTTTTTTTTTTTGCAGTGCACGTGTCTCAGATAAAAGCGATCAAACAAAGTACATGCCACGCACACACGCACGCGAAGCACCCAGAAGAACACCTAAGCTGGAAACTTACAGGGAGCACCCCCAACAAAGAAAAATTACAAACACAACCCTGAAGGCCCCTGAGGAAACCTGCCGCGCCACTGGTCTCCGCCGTCGCCGCGACGAACGCCGGAGCAACCATCCGAGAGCTGGAGAAGTACCTCGCAGACCTTGCTGCTTTAACGGACCACACAGTGCGCCACCGCGAACGGAGACGCCATGGCGTTGGAGATCGTCGGCCGGGGCCAAGCCCCGGACTCCTCCAGCCTGAGATCCCCATCCCTGCCTGGGAGGGCCACCGGATCCCCGCACCAGCAAACCACCAGCCAAGCTCCTGCACAGACGGCGTCTGGAAGCCACCGCGAACCACACCACAGGCAGCCACCGCCGCCCACCTCCTAAACAGAGATCCACCAACCTCTCGCCCACGCCGGAGAACGCACGGACGAAGCGGAGCCGAGGTTGAGGAACACAAAAGCCCAAACGAGGACACCGCCGCCGCCTCGCCATCCTCGCCTAGGCAACCTAGCCTCACCGTCCCTAGGGGCGGCAGGAATCTACAGGGTTCCTGGATCTGCCGCTGTCGACGCTGCTGATGAAGCATCCGGATCGATGGAGGAAGAGCCAGAAACAACCTCGTCGCGGCCACCACCATCCCTCCAACGAGGAACCCGGCGACGGCCCGACACAGCCTACAGCTAAGCTACCTAGCTAACTGTACAGGGGTTCCCCCGGCCAGATCAACGCTTCCTCCCCCTCCAGAGACGGCAAGGCCGCCCGGAGAGGAAGAAAACGCAGATCTGGCCGGCGGAAAACGAAAGCGCGGAGGTCGCTAACCCTGTCGCCTCTCTTTCTCCTGAAGCAGGGGAAAAGAGCGAGCCTTGCCTGTATTATTGGTTGTCACCTGTAGGCATCAATCTGACCGTCGAATCTCCCCTCATCAAAAATTAAAAATTCAGACCGTCGAATCGACCGATCTTTTGTGGTAAAGCGACGTGCCGTTTTTGTCCGGATGACCCAGCATGAAAGTAAATGCCTGATAATATACGCGTCGGCGTCGGTCGCTACCTACCGATGCTAGCGCGCGGCCGCACCCACGTCAATTCTGCTCTCACGCGTGCATGTGGTAGTAGTATCTAATTATCCTCGACAATCTAGCTCAATTTTTTTTTATCCTCGACAAGTTTACAGCATGCACCACGTGCGCGCCGTTTCCCTTGCTCTGTACAAATTGCGGCCATCCAGTAAGAATCCGAGGCCGGTCAGCTCGTGCTGTAATTATATAGCCCCTCCTTTGCTGTCACGAGGTGCCCTCAAAAGAAGACAATATATACAGTCTGCTTCAGTTCGTTCACAAAGGGCAACGTTTCGCCCGTGCCTCTTTTCTTTCACCATTAATTTGTTGTTGTCATTGTCACTTTGATAGTGTACTCGATCGTGGAGGGCTAGTCAAAAAAATTCTTCAGCAGGCACAAGAGATTAATGCTAGCTAAAAACCAATCACGGCAGTGAGGCGTTAGTTATCCACCTAAAAAAACGGACAGCCTTAACACATGATGCATCTGACGCTCCAAGCAATTCTAAATGCAAATTTGATATCACAAGTAGTTAAACAAAGATGAAAAATTTCAGCCTTTTGGTTTAGTATTTGTAAGATGCACACTTGATACTGACCTATCTTGCCAGCAGTATATCTCGGGGAAAAACTTTTGGGCATTCCCACCGCATAAATGTTTGGTATCCGTTAGAGCAACTCCAACGCGGCGTCCCATTTCGTCCGCGCGCGTCCGTTTGGGTCGCGGCGGACAGAAAAGTCGGCCCAACGCGTCGACCCAAACGGACGCGCGTCGCTTTTCGTCCGCCTGCCGACCCATTCCCGGCCCATTTTTTAGCCTCATTTGCGTCGACGCGGACACGAGACGGACGCGCGCGGCGCCCGCCTACTCCTCCCCCTGGCCCGCTAGTCGCTGGCACATTGGCCATCCTCTCCCACCCCATATCGACAGCAAACCCTCGCCCGCCTTCGCCGCGTCGCCGTCGCCGCCCATTTGCCAGTGCCTCTGCCAGCAGCCGGTGCTGACACACCTTCCCCCAACGTCGCCACCTCGCCGCCGGGGCACCGAAGCTTCTCACCCCCACCTCCCGACGCCGCCACGAGCAGGAAGCCGCCTCGCCGCCCCGGCCAGCTCCTTCGTCCTGACGCGGGCACGCTCGTCGGACGCCGCCACCTGGTCCAAGGGAGGCACGCGTCTCTTCGCCGGCCAACTCCTTCATCGATGCCCGCAAGCTGTTCGACAGTTTGCCAAGGTACAAAATGGACTCCGCCGACGAGTTCTTTTTCCACAATTTCCTTTGCGACTCCGACGATTCCTCATCCGATGATGAGGAGGAGATCTTGGCTGCCGTGTTGGTCCATCACCACCTTAATAGCCAGCGGCCGTTGTTCCGTGGCTCGATCCCGGGGCACCTTCCGACGTTGAATCGCAACCGAGAGAGCGGCCATTTCCTTCTTTGGAAGGACTACTTTGACTCAACCAACCCGCTGTTCAACCATCAGAAATTCCGGCGGCGTTTCCGTATGAGTAGGCATCTTTTCAACCGTATTAGAGAGGGGATGGTCGGATACGATAACTATTTCGAGTGCAAAGATGATGCCCTTGGAAAGATTGGCTTCTCATCTTATCAGAAATGCACTGCAGCCATCCGGATGCTTGCATACGGAGTGCCTGGTGATCTCATTGATGAGTACGTCCGTATGAGCGAGTCTACATGCCTAGACTCCATGTACAAGTTCTGCAAGGTTGTGATTGTTGTGTTTGGCCCTGAGTACTTGAGAGCGCCGACTCCTCAAGATACAACCCGCTTGTTGGCAATGAATGCCAGCAGTGGCTTCCCAAGGATGCTTGGCAGCATAGACTGCATGCACTGGGCGTGGAAGAACTGCCCTTCTGCTTGGCAAGGGCAGTATAAGGGCCATGTCAGGGCTTGCACTGTCATACTTGAGGCCGTGGCCTCACAAGATCTCTGGATCTGGCACTCTTTCTTCGGCATGGCCGGATCACACAATGATATCAACGTGCTCCAATGCTCGCCGGTGTTTGCAAGGCTTGCCGAAGGCAACAGCCCGCCGGTGAATGTTACCATCAACGGCCACAACTATGACAAAGGATACTACGTAGGTGACGGTATCTATCCTCAGTGGACCACTATTGTGAAGACAATTCCCAACCCTGTCGGAGAGAAGAGGAAAAGATTTGCCCAAGAGCAAGAGAGTGCTAGGAAGGACGTCGAGCGTGCCTTTGGTGTTTTGCAATCTCGATGGGGCATCGTTCGGTATCCTGCTAGGACTTGGAGCACCAAGAAGCTGTGGGAGGTGATGACAGCTTGGGTGATCATGCACAATATGATCGTAGAAGATGAGCGCTCGGAACGTATCTACGATCAAGGGTTTCAGTTTCAGGGTGAGAATGTTGTGCCTGAGCATGGAGGAGCGGCAACGTTTGAACAGTTCACCCAATTTCACCATGAAATGCGTGATTAGAAAACTCACATGCAGCTGCAAAATGATTTGGTTGAGCATATGTGGGCTCTGTTGGGGAACGTTGCATGGAAAACAAAAAAAATTCTACGCACACGCAAGATCTATCCATGGAGATACATAGCTACGAGAGGGGGAGAGCATCTATATACCCTTGTAGATCGCTAAGCGGAAGCGTTTATCAACGTGGTTGATGTAGTCATACACCTTCACGATCCGTTCCGATCAAGCACCGAACGCACGGCACCTTCGCGTTCAGCACACGTTCAGCTCGATGACGTCCTCGCCTTCTTGATCCAGCAAGATGGGCGAAGTAGTAGATGAGTTCTGATAGCACGACGGTGTGGTGACGGTGGTGGTGAAACTATTTCCGCGGGGCTTCGCCAAGCACTACGAAAATTATGACCGAGGACGAACTAGAGGGAGAGGGGGCGCCGCACACGGCTTGGAAATCGTGGTGTGTGTTGCCCCCTCCCCTCCTCACATATATATAGGTGGAGGGGGAGGGGAGGCAGCCCTAGGCGCGCCCCCAAGTGGCCGGCGGCTGCCCTAGGGCGCCTGCCCTGGCCACGCCCCCCTTCCATATTTGAAGCATGGGGGGGAGGAAAGGGGGGCCGGCTGCCCTAGGGCGCCTCCCCTTTCCTTCCCTCCTTCCTTGGCACGTGGGCAGGGGAGGTGGAGTGCGGCCAGCCCCTCTGTGGGCTGATGCGCCTCCCTCCTTGGCCCATAAGGCCCACCACTTACCTGTGGCCTCCCGGAACCCCTTCCAGCACTCCGATAAATACCAGGTACATTCCGAAACCTTTCCGGTGACCAAATACTATCATCCTATATATCAATCTTTACCTTCGGACCATTCCGGAGCTCCTCGTCATGTCTGTGATCTCATCCGGGACTCCGAACAACATTCGGTCACCAACACATCAACTCATATAATACTATATCGTCAACGAACGTTAAGCATGCGGACCCTATGGGTTCCAGAATGATGTAGACATGGCCGAGACACCTCTCCGGTCAATAACCAATAGCAGGACCTGGATGTCCATACTGGTTCCTACATATTATACGAAGATCTTTATCGGTCGAACCTTTATGACAACATACGTAGTTCCCTTTGTCTGTCGGTATGTTACTTGCCCGAGATTCGATCATCGGTATCTCTATACCTAGTTCAATCTTGTTAACAGCAAGTCTCTTTACTCGTTCCGTAACACATCATCCTGCGACTAACTCCTTCGTTACTTTGCTTGCAAGCTTCTTGTGATGCTGTATTACCGAGAGGGCCCAGAGATACCTCTCCGTCATACGGAGTGACAAATCCCAATCTCGATCCATGCCAACCCAACAGACACCTTCGGAGATACCTGTAGAGTACCTTTATGATCACCCAGTTATGTCGTGATGTTTGATACACACAAGGCATTCCTCCGGAGTCCGGGAGTTACACGATCTCATGGTCGAAGAAACATGTATTTGACATTAAGAAAGCAGAAGCAATAAATTGAACGATCATATGCTATGCTAACGGATTGGTCTTGACCATCACATCATTCTACTAATGATGTGATCCCGTTATCAAATGACAACTCATGTCTATGGTTAGGAAACCTTAACCATCTTTGATCAACAAGCTAGTCTAGTAGAGGCTGTAGGGGAACGCGACGGAAAACAAAAAAATTGGTACAGCGAGCACGCCCAGGACCACTATGGAGACTGCATACAAGGTTTGATCTGATCAGTATCGACTCGAAGCGCAGCGGAAGAAGAGTCGGTGGAGATCGTCGGTGCAGATCCCCGCAGCTAGGATTTACAACCTCCCAACCGCAAGGATGTACTCCCTCGTCGGACAGCCCTTCGGGAGGCGGTCGGACAGTCCCTCGGACGATGTCACGGACAGCCCTTCAGGAGGGCCCTCGAAACTCGAACGGAAACTCGGACAACCCGTTGGGAGGACACTCGAACAGCCCCTCAGGCAAAAGATCGAAAATACGACCTCTCTACGGGGTTGCACACATACGGTGTTAGCTATCCGGCAGGGCTTCGCCGTCACGAACTAGTTCCTGCCGGAACCCAGACAGCCTTTCGGCTCTACGAAACTATTTCGCTGGGTGGGAGAGAGAAGCCAGACAAGTCATGGCATGTGTATGAGAGCAAGGATGAGGTTTGGGCAGCCCCCTCACCTCCTATTTATAGGAAAACCAAGGGGTAGTGTGCCTCCACAAATTACCAAAAACTCCCATGCATTAGGGCACACATGAGGGTGTTATGGGCAAAATGGGATGCCACGTGGAGCTCCATGGAGCCCCACCAACCTTGGCCGGCCACCCCCTTAGGGCCCCCCATGAGGGGCTTCCTTGGCCCCCAAGCCCTTCTAGAAGACTTTTTGCAAAAGCCCTAAAAGGTGGCTTTCCAAAAAAATATCCATAAAGTGATTTTCACTATTCATGAAACCAATTTTCCGCGACCGTTAAATCCGAAAATATTTCTGTGGGTCTTAGAATAATTCCAGTACCCACACAAATGATTTTGGAGGCGTTCCAAAACAATTTCGGATTAGTGATTTTCATCTGCGAAAAGCAACCAAGTCGGTTCTGGCAGCTCCGGAACATTTCCGGTTTTTATCCCGGAAAATTCCCAGAAGTTTCCAGAACACTTCTGGCATCCTCCAAGAATTTCCAGGCGTGTGCCGAAACCAATTTGACTTTATGATATCCCCTGAAACAACTTTTCAGTTTTACCGGAACTATTCCGGTGTCCTCTCCGGAACGTTTTCGTTGCGTCCGAAACTTTTCCGGTGATTTTCTCTCAGACTTCCTGTCTAGTATTCAGCAGATAGATGACCCTTAAGCGTGTGACCCTATAGGTTCGGTGAAGCATAGACATGACACGGAACACTTTCCGATCAATGATCAACATCGGAGCCGTGGACACCCATATTGAACCCTATACCCACACGAAGAAATATTAGAGTGAACCTCCAGTTGCCGTGTGCTATTCCTGTTGCATCGCAATATGTTACAAATACCCGAGGTGAGATTTACTTGCATCCCCGTGGATCAACAACTTGTCCACTATGCTAGTTACCTCGTTACCGGTTTTGTTCTCTTTTCTCGTTTCCGTGTTCCGGCATCCCTGTGATCAAATCACACTGTGTCTCGTCAGACGATGATGGATACCGTAACACTGAGAGGGCCCGAGAGTATCTCTCCAACGTCGGAGGAGCAAATCCCAATCTTGAGCTATCTCGTTACTTGCCATACTTTTCCGTGAACCCGTAAGCCGCCGTAATAGCCACCCAGTTACGGATGACGTTTAACAAACCCCAAAGTTCATGAAGCAAGTACAAAGGAACTCGATACTCTCATGGTCTAAGGAATTATGCAAACATTAACTATCTCTGTGTTATTAACCATTAACTTGTGACGAATGTATCTCATAGCATAACATCAATTCATGTCGATTCAACACAAGTGTTCTACTAACGTCGTGCCCTCAAAATTGCCGGCATAGCCATGCCCATGATTAGGAAAACAGGATCATCATGCAATACTTGAGCCAGTCTTAGAGGCAAGACTAGGAATACAATTTACCGTTTATTATACCACACGTGCACATGGGTTTCCCTCCGAGCCTCGTGTTATTGCAGACTCGAGAATCATTGCAGTTATAGCATGGAACATAAACATTCATTACAAACTTTGGAGATACAAAATAACTGTTATTACTGCCTCTAGGGCATATCTCCTACAGACTCCCACTTGCACTAGAGTCATAATCCAGTTACATGGCTTCCCTAACACCAATGGCTATCCGGTGCTGCTCATGATTTGCTCGTGGTAGAGGATTTGTCATCGGGTCTGACACATTCAGATCCGTGTGAACTTTGCGTACTTTCACTAAACCCTCTTCGACATGATATCGAATGAGTTTATATTTGCGTTGAATATGTCTTGTCTTATGGTGCGAACTTGGCTCCCTTGCCTGAGCCACGGCGCCACTATTATCACAATAGATCTCCACCGGGTCCAGAGGACTTGGAACCACACCAAGGTCTTCAAGAAATTGCTTGATCCATACCACCTCCTTGGAGGCTTCTGAAGCTGCAACATATTCCGCATCCGTCGTAGAATCCGCCACAGTCTTTTATTTGGAATTTTTCCAATCAACTGCGCCACCGTTCAATATGAAAACATGGCCTGATTGAGATTTGAAGTCATCTGGGTCAGTCATGAAGCCTGCATCAGTGTAACCACTTACAATGAGCTCTTCATCACCTCCGTACACAAGGAGTAAATCCTTGGTCCTTCTGAGGTACTTAAGAATACCCTTGACTGCGACCCAGTGTTCCAATCCTGGATCACTTTGGTACCGGCTGCTAACACTTAGCGCATAGGAAACATCCGGTCTTGTACATAGCATGGCATACATAATAGAACCAACTGCCGAAGCATATGGAACATCATTCATTTGTACTCGCTCATCGAGAGTCCGAGGACACTGATTCTTGCAAAGCACTGTGCCAGGTGACATGGGGAGTAGGCATTTCTTGGAGTTCTCCATGTTGAACCTTTTCAACACCTTGTCAATGTACGTGCTTTGGCTAAGCGCTATCAGGCGTTTTGATCTATCTCTATAGATCCTGATGCCCAATACATATGCCGCTTCGCCTAAGTCTTTCATTGAAAAACTTTTCTTCAATGAGTCTTTTATTTCACTAAGAAAATTCATGTCATTTCCAATCAACAATATGTCATCCACATACAGGATTAGAAATGCTTTTGCGCTCCCACTAAACTTCTTGTAAACACAAGATTCTTCGTCATTCCTAATGAAGCCAAACTCTTTGACCACTTCATCAAAACGAATGTTCCAGCTCCTTGACGCTTGCTTCAGACCATAAATGGCTTTCTGAAGTTTGCATACCTTTCCAGCATCCTTATGAATGACAAAACCTTATAGCTGTATCATGTATACATCCTCTTTGAGGTTTCCATTTAGGAAAGCCATTTTGACATCCATCTGCCATATTTCATAATCGAAATAAGCAGCAATTGCTAGTAATATCCGAACAGACCTAAGCATAGCTACGGGCGAGAAAGTCTCGTCGTAGTCCACTCTTGGAATTTGCGTGAACCCTTTCACGACAAGTCTAGCTTTGTGGATAGTAATGTTACCATCTGCGTCCGTCTTTCTTTTGAAAATCCATTTACAACCAATCGGCTTTACGCCTTCTGGAAGTTCTTCCAAGTTCCAAACTTGGTTTTCGTACATTGATTCCATTTCGGATTTCATGGTCTTGTGCCATTCCTTTGAGCTGGGCCCCGCCATCGCTTCCTTGTAGTGCGCAGGTTCATCGTCTTCAAGAATGAAAATTTCGTTATGAAACCACTCAGGTGGCTGGATAGCCCTACCTGATCTGCGCGGTTCAGTTACAACATTGTCTGAAGTCTCCGCATCACATGCGACAACTTCCGGCTCGGTTGTAGGGATAATTAGCGGAATTTCTTCTGATTCCTTAGCCATATCAACGGTTGCCGAAGATTCACTAATATCATTAAGTTGTACTGTCCTCCCACTCAATTCTTTAGCGAGAAATTCTTTCTGAAGAAAGTGTCCAACTCTTGCGACAAACACCTTGCCCTCGGACTGGTTGTAGAAGGAATACCCAATGGTATCTTTGGGATAACCTACAAAGTAACATTTGTCTAATCTGGGATCAAGTTTGCTTGGTTATAAACGTTTTACATAAGCTTCACAACCCCAAACCTTGAGATGCGACACATTGGATTTCTTCCCATACCATAATTCAAATGGCGTCGTCTCCCCCCCCCCCCCCCCCCCCCCCCCCCCCCCCCCCCCCCCCCCCCCCCCCCCCCCCCCCCCCCCCCCCCCCCCCCCCCCCCCCCCCCCCCCCCCCCCCCCCCCCCCCCCCCCCCCCCCCCCCCCCCCCCCCCCCCCCCCCCCCCCCCCCCCCCCCCCCCCCCCCCCCCCCCCCCCCCCCCCCCCCCCCCCCCCCCCCCCCCCCCCCCCCCCCCCCCCCCCCCCCCCCCCCCCCCCCCCCCCCCCCCCCCCCCCCCCCCCCCCCCCCCCCCCCCCCCCCCCCCCCCCCCCCCCCCCCCCCCCCCCCCCCCCCCCCCCCCCCCCCCCCCCCCCCCCCCCCCCCCCCCCCCCCCCCCCCCCCCCCCCCCCCCCCCCCCCCCCCCCCCCCCCCCCCCCCCCCCCCCCCCCCCCCCCCCCCCCCCCCCCCCCCCCCCCCCCCCCCCCCCCCCCCCCCCCCCCCCCCCCCCCCCCCCCCCCCCCCCCCCCCCCCCCCCCCCCCCCCCCCCCCCCCCCCCCCCCCCCCCCCCCCCCCCCCCCCCCCCCCCCCCCCCCCCCCCCCCCCCCCCCCCCCCCCCCCCCCCCCCCCCCCCCCCCCCCCCCCCCCCCCCCCCCCCCCCCCCCCCCCCCCCCCCCCCCCCCCCCCCCCCCCCCCCCCCCCCCCCCCCCCCCCCCCCCCCCCCCCCCCCCCCCCCCCCCCCCCCCCCCCCCCCCCCCCCCCCCCCCCCCCCCCCCCCCCCCCCCCCCCCCCCCCCCCCCCCCCCCCCCCCCCCCCCCCCCCCCCCCCCCCCCCCCCCCCCCCCCCCCCCCCCCCCCCCCCCCCCCCCCCCCCCCCCCCCCCCCCCCCCCCCCCCCCCCCCCCCCCCCCCCCCCCCCCCCCCCCCCCCCCCCCCCCCCCCCCCCCCCCCCCCCCCCCCCCCCCCCCCCCCCCCCCCCCCCCCCCCCCCCCCCCCCCCCCCCCCCCCCCCCCCCCCCCCCCCCCCCCCCCCCCCCCCCCCCCCCCCCCCCCCCCCCCCCCCCCCCCCCCCCCCCCCCCCCCCCCCCCCCCCCCCCCCCCCCCCCCCCCCCCCCCCCCCCCCCCCCCCCCCCCCCCCCCCCCCCCCCCCCCCCCCCCCCCCCCCCCCCCCCCCCCCCCCCCCCCCCCCCCCCCCCCCCCCCCCCCCCCCCCCCCCCCCCCCCCCCCCCCCCCCCCCCCCCCCCCCCCCCCCCCCCCCCCCCCCCCCCCCCCCCCCCCCCCCCCCCCCCCCCCCCCCCCCCCCCCCCCCCCCCCCCCCCCCCCCCCCCCCCCCCCCCCCCCCCCCCCCCCCCCCCCCCCCCCCCCCCCCCCCCCCCCCCCCCCCCCCCCCCCCCCCCCCCCCCCCCCCCCCCCCCCCCCCCCCCCCCCCCCCCCCCCCCCCCCCCCCCCCCCCCCCCCCCCCCCCCCCCCCCCCCCCCCCCCCCCCCCCCCCCCCCCCCCCCCCCCCCCCCCCCCCCCCCCCCCCCCCCCCCCCCCCCCCCCCCCCCCCCCCCCCCCCCCCCCCCCCCCCCCCCCCCCCCCCCCCCCCCCCCCCCCCCCCCCCCCCCCCCCCCCCCCCCCCCCCCCCCCCCCCCCCCCCCCCCCCCCCCCCCCCCCCCCCCCCCCCCCCCCCCCCCCCCCCCCCCCCCCCCCCCCCCCCCCCCCCCCCCCTTTTTGGCTTGCCTTTCTTTTTGAAACTGGCGGTTTTATTCACAAGCAACACTTGCTTGCGATTTTTCCGCAGTCCTCCTTCTGTATTTTTTAGCATAGCGAGCACCTCTTCCAATGTCTTCTCCATCCCTATCATGTTGTAGTTCATGACAAAACCATCGTAAGACGGGGGGAGTGAAGAAAGCAACATGTCCATCATATGGCCAGTTGGAAGTGAAAATTCCAGAGCTTTAAGCCTTTCAGCATAGCCAATCATTTTGACCGCATGTTCGCCAACTGAACTACCCTCAGCCATCTTGCATTCCATCAAAGCCTTCATGATATCAAATCATTCAGACTTTGCGGTTTCCTTGTACAGAGCATCCAATTCCCGGATCATATCACAGGGTTTGTGGAATTCAAAACATTTTTGAAGCTCTGGACTCATGCAAGCTAGCATGAGGCACTGCACTAAGTTGTGATCATCATCCTTAGTGGCCCAGACATTTTGTTCATCTTCCGGGGCCTCTGCCGCCGGTTTAGCTGGAAGAGTAGTTTCAAGCACATACAATTTCTTAGCGCTCCTGAGGACAATCCTCGGGTTGTGGACCCAGTCCGCATAGTTTATCCCAGTCGCAGCTAACTTCTCTTTCTCTAACATCGGGCCTAAGTTGAACGTGTTGTTGCGAGCCATTTGATCTACAACGGAAAACACAAGTTTCACTTAGACTTTGTTCATAATGATATTTGCACTAGTGAATAAACAATTTTATTCTAAAGTGCGCTCCCACTCAAATCAATATCTCTCAAAATTGATTATGAGTGATACAAGACCCGTATTTCCATTCATCATCACGGTTCGAGATGAACTCAAATGGCGTGAACTTCAATCGGTAGGCAAACTTGCCGATCACATCTCTATGCGATTCTTGTTCATCTTTCGATGCATGTGTTCCGAGCTCAGGATTGTCATGCCTGAATGTCAAGACAACCAAGTGATCTCGCTGCGAGGTCTCAACTCACCCGCCTCACAC
>JAAAWM010010863.1:15000-53143 GCA_036873465.1 Thinopyrum obtusiflorum | reverse complement strand
TGATAGTAGCAATGATGCGGACTAGGTCCGTGATCTGAGGATTATCCTCATTGTTGCACAGAAGAATTATGTCTTTGATGCACCGCTAGGTGACAGACCTATTGCAGGAGCAGATGCAGACGTTATGAACGTTTGGCAAGCTCGGTATGATAACTACTTGATAGTTTAGTGCGCCATGCTTTACGGCTTAGAACCGGGAATTCAAAAACATTTTGAAAGCCACAGAGCATATAAGATGTTCCAACAGCTGAAATTGGTATTTCAGACTCATGCCTGAGTCAAGAGGTATGAGACCTCTGACAAGTACTTTGCCTACAAGATGGAGGAGAATAGCTCAACCAGTGAGCATGTGCTCAGATTGTCTGAGTACTACAATCGCTTGAATCAAGTGGGAGTTAATCTTCCAGATAAAATAGTGATTGACAGAGTTCTCTAGTCACTATCACCAAGTTACTGGAACTACATGATGAACTATAATATGCAAGGGATGACGACAGCGATTCCCGAGCTCTTCGTGATGCCGAAATCGATGAAGGTAGAAATCAAGAAAAGCATCAAATGTTGATGGTTGACAAGACCACTAGTTTCAAGTAAAAGGGCAAGGGAAAGAAAGGGAACTTCAAGAAGAATGGCAATCAAGTTGCCACTCCCATGAAGAAGCCCAAAGCTAGACCCAAGCCTGAAACTGAGTGCTTCTACTGCGAAGGAAATGGTCACTGGAAGCGGAACTGCCCTAAATACTTGGTGGATAAGAAGGATGGCAAAGTGAACAAAAGTATATATGATATACATGTTAATTGATGTGTACTTTACTAGTGTTCATAGTAGCCCCTGGGTATTTGATACTGGTTCAGTTGCTATGATTAGTAACTCGAAACAGGAGTTACAAAATGAACAAAGACTAGTTGAGGGCAAGGTGACGATGTGTGTTGGAAGTGATTCCAAGGTTGATAAGATCACCATAGCACACTCCCTTTACCTTCGGGATTAGTATTGAACCTAAAATAAATGTTATTTGGTGTTTGCGTTAAGCATAATATGATTGGATCATGTTTATTGCAATACGGTTATTCATTTAAGTCAAAGAATAATTGTTATTCTGTTTACATGAATAAAACCTTTTGTGGTCGTACACCCAAGGTGAATGGTTTATTGAATCTCGATCGTAGTGATACACATATTCATAATATTGATGCCAAAAGATGCAAAGTTGATAATGATAGTGGAACATATTTGTGGCACTGCCGTTTAGGTCATATTGGTGTAAAGCGCATGAAGAAACTCCATGCTGATGGGCTTTTGGAAATCACTTGATTATGAATCACGTGATGCTTGCGAACCATGCCTCATGGGCAAGATGACTAAGACTCTGTTCTCCGGAACAATGGAGCGAGCAACTGATTTACTGGAAATAATACATACTGATGTATGCGATCCGATGAGTGTTGAAGCTCGCGGCGGGTATCGTTATTTTCTGACCTTCACAGATGATTTGAGCAGATATGGGTATATCTACTAAATGAAACATAAGTCTGAAAAGTTCAAAGAATTTTAGAGTGAAGTAGAAAATCATCGTAACAAGAAAATAAAGTTTCTATGATCTAATCGTGGAAGTGAATATTTGAGTTATGAGTTTGGTCTTCATTTGAAATAATGCGGAATAGTTTCGCAACTCACGCCACCTGGAACACCACAGTGTAATGGTGTGTCCAAACATCGTGACCATACTTTATTAGATATGGTGCGATCTATGATGTCTCTTACCAATTTACCACTATCATTTTGGGGTTATGCATTAGAGACAACTGCATTCACGTTAAATAGGGCACCATCTAATCCGTTGAGATGACACCATATGAACTATGGTTTGGCAAGAAACCTAAGCTGCCGTTTCTTAAAGTTTGGGACTGCGATGCTTATGTGAAAAAGCTTCAACCTGATAAGCTCGAACCCAAATCGGAGAAATGCATCTTCATAGGATACCCAAAGGAGACTGTTGGGTACACCTTCTATCACAGATCCAAAGGCAAGATATTCGTTGCTAAGAATGGATCCTTTTTAGAGAAGGAGTTACTCTCGAAAAAAGTGGGTGGGAGGAATGTGAAACTTGATGAGGTAATTGTACCTTCTCCCGAATTGGAAAGTAGTTCATCACAGAAATTAGTTCCAGTGATTCCTACACCAATTAGTGAGGAAGCTAATGATGATGATCATGAAACTTCAGATCAAGTTACTACCAAACCTCGTAGGTCAACCAGAGTATGGTCTGCACCAGAGTGGCACGGTAGTCCTGTTCTGGAAGTCATGTTACTAGACCATGACGAACCTATGAACTATGAGGAAGTGATGATGAGCCCAGATTCCGTGAAATGGCTTGAGGCCATGAAATCTAAGATGGGATCCATGTATAAGAACAAAGTATGGACTTTGATTGACTTGCCCGATGATTGGCGAGCCATTGAGAATAAATGGATCTTTAAGAGGAAGACAGACGCTGATAGTAGTGTTACTATCTACAAAGCTCGAATTGTCGCAAAAGGTTTTCGATAAGTTCAAGGTGTTGACTACGATGAGAATTTCTCACTCGTATGGATGCTTAAAGTCTGTCCGAATCATGTTAGCAATTGCCGCATTTTATGATTACGAAATTTGGCAAATGGATGTCAAAACTGCATTCCTTAATGGATATCTTAAAGAAGAGTTGTATATGATGCAACCAGAAGGTTTTGTTGATCCAAAAGGTACTAACAAAGTGTGCAAGCTCCAGCGATCCATTTATGGACCGGTGCAAGCATCTCGGAGTTGGAATATACGCTTTGATAGTGTGATCAAAGCATATGGTTTTATAGAGACTTTTGGAGAAGCCTGTATTTACAAGAAAGTGAGTGGGAGCTCTGTAGCATTTCTGATATTATATGTGGATGACATATTGCTGATCGGAAATGATACTAAACTTCTGGATAGCATAAAAGGATACTTGAATAAGAATTTTTCAATGAAAGACCTCGGTGAAGCCGCTTACATATTGGGCATCAAGATCTATAGAGATAGATCAAGACGCTTGATCAGATTTTTCAATGAGTACATACCTTGACAAGATTTTTGAAGTAGTTCAAAATGGAACAGTCAAAGTAGGACTTCTTGCCTATGTTGCAAGGTGTGATGTTGAGTAAAGACTCAAAACCCGACCACGGCAAAAAATAGAAACAGGATGAAAAGTCATTCCCTATGCCTCAGTCATAGGTTCTATAAAGTATGCTATGTGGTGTACCAGACCTATTGTATACCTTAGCACGATTTTGGCAAGGGATTACAATAGTGATCTAGGAGTAGATCACTGGACAGCGGTCAAAATTATCCTTAGAGGACTAAGGAAATATTTCTCGGTTATGGAGGTGATAAAAGAGTTCGTCGTAAAGAGTTACGTCGATGCAAGCTTTGGACACCGATCTCGATGACTCTAAGTCTTGATCTAGATACATATTGAAAGTGGGAGCAATTAGCTAGAGTAGCTCCGTGCAGAGTATTGTAGACATAGAAATTTGCAAAATACATATGGATCTGAATGTTGCAGACCCGTAGACTAAAATTTCTCTCACAAGAAAAACATGATCATACCTTATTACTCTTGGGTGCTAATCACATAGCGATGTGAACTAGATTATTGACTCTAGTAAAACTTTTGAGTATTGGTCACATGGTGATGTGAACTATGGGTGTTAATCACATAAAGATGTGAACTATTGGTGTTAAATCACATGGCGATGTGAACTAGATTATTGACTCTAGTGCAAGTGGGAGACTGAAGGAAATATGCCCTGGAGGCAATAATAAAGTTGTTATTTATATTTCCTTATATCATGATAAATGTTTATTATTCATGCTAGAATTGTATTAACCGGAAACTTAGTACATGTGTGAATACATAGACAAACAGAGTGTCCCTAGTATGCCTCTACTAGACTAGCTCGTTAATCAAAGATGATTAAGTTTCCTAGCCATAGACATGTGTTGTCATTTGATGAACATGATCACATCATTAGAGAATGATGTGATGGACAAGACCCATCCGTTAGCTTAGCACTATGATCGTTTAGTTTATTGCTATTGCTTTCTTCATGACTTATACATGTTCCTATGACTATGAGATTATGCAACTCCCTAATACCGGAGGAACACTTAGTGTGCTATCAAACGTCACAACGTAACTGGGTGATTATAAAGATGCTCTACAGGTGTCTCCAATGGTGTTTGTTGAGTTGGCATAGTTCGAGATTAGGATTTGTCACTCCGATTGTCGGAGAGGTACCTCTGGGCCCTCTCGGTAATGCACATCACTATAAGCCTTGCAAGCAACGTGACTAATGAGTTAGTTGCGGGATGATGCATTACGGAACGAGTAAAGAGACTTGCCGGTAACTGATTGAACTAGGTATGATGATACCGACGATCGAATCTCGGGCAAGTAACATACCGATGACAAAGGGAACAACGTATGTTGTTGTGCGGTTTGACCGATAAAGATATTTGTAGAATATGTAGGAACCAATATGAGCATCCAGGTTCCGCTATTGGTTATTGACCGGAGATGTGTCTCGGTCATGTCTACATAGTTCTCAAACCCGTAGGGTCCGCAGGCTTAACGTTCGATGACGATTTGTATTATTAGTTTATGTGATTTGATGACCGAAGGTTGTTCGGAGTCCTGGATGAGATCACGTACATGACGAGGAGTCTCGAAATGGTCGAGACATAAAGATTCATATATTGGAAGGCTATATTCGGACATCGGAAAGGTTCCGAGTGATTCGGATATTTTTCGGAGTACCGGAGAGTTACGGGAATTCGCCGGGGGAAGTAGTGGGCCTTAATAGGCCATACGGGAAAGGAGAGAAGGGCCTCAAGGGGTGGCCCCGCGCCCCCCATGGGCTGGTCCGAATTGGACTAGGAGGGGGCGGCGCCCCCTCCTTCCTTCTCTCCTCCTCCTCCTTCCCTCCTTCTCCTACTAGGAATAGGAAAGAGGAGGGGAATCCTACTTGGACTGGGGAGTCCTAGTAGGATTCCCCACACCTGGCGCGCCCCCCTAGGGCCGGCCACCTCTTCCCTCCGCTCCTTTATATACGTGGGGGGGGGGGGGGGGGGGGGGGGGGGGGGGGGGGGGGGCCCCCCTCCACAGATTCCACCTCGGTCATATTGTCGTAGTGCTTAGGCGAAGCCCTGCGTCGGTAACTTCATCATCACCGTCAACACACCGTCATGCTGACGAAACTCTCCCTCGGCCTCAGCTGGATCTAGAGTTCGAGGGATGTCACCGAGCTGAACGTGTGCAGATCGCGGAGGTGCCGCGTGTTCGACACTTGATCGGTTGGATCGCGTAGACGTTCGACTACATCAACCACGTTACTTAACGCTTCCGCTTTCGGTCTACGAGGGTACGTGGACACACTCTCCCCGCTCGTTGCTATGCTTCTCCTAGATAGATCTTGCGTGATCATAGGATTTTTTTTTGAAATACTACGTTCCCCAACAGGAACTGCTTTATAATATACATCTTGCTTCGAGCATCGGCGGCGTCGAACTTAGATTCGAACGCCTCCCACAAGTCCTTGGCAACCAGCAGATGTAAATATGCGTCAACCAACTTATCTTCGATCACGATCAGAACTGCTCTAAGAAATACGCCGGTGGCCTCCCTGTACGCCTTCTCCTATTCAGTAGCAATCGTTCCCGTGGAAGGGACACCGGCAACCCATAACACATTCATAGCCGTGAGGCATAAGGTGGTTTGGTCTGCCAACGCTTAAAGTATGTACCGGTAAATTTATCCGGTTTCAGTGCAGCGACAAAGCCACCATCCGAAAAATGCCTACACATGTTAGGTTTTTGGATTGCTGAGTAAATAGGCAGTTTTTCGATTAATCTAATCCAGGAAATGATCATGAACATGGTACTGACAGAATTAACGACATACTGATTACGATCGAGATAAGCACGTACTACGCAAACAGTAGACACATCTACACATAATGCTAGTACGACTAACACAGAATAAACAAGAGCGGGATAAACGAGTTATACCCTCCAGTAGGCCAGGTAGAAGCTGCGGCAGCAGCGGCGTCCTCGGTGGAATTCTTGTCGGCTTCAAGTTTCTCGGCGTTGGTGGACATCATGAGGGTGAAGAGGACGCAGACGATGTAGATGAAGCAAACAAACAGCGGCGAGCAGTCGCGTAGGAGACGCTCCCCAAAAACCTAATCGCCGCTCTCCCATACAATCTGAGACGTGGGCTGGACCCACGTCCGAGTAGACAACAGTCCACAATCTAATGTCTCAGATCATGGTCCACCTGTCAAAGACTCTCCGTTCCTGATCGGCAAAAATAAGCGCATAGGTTTGAGCTCAGCTCGACTCATTCCCGCAACCCGCGGCGCGGCATGGCGCGGCGTGACGAGGTGGGCGACGGAGGAGGAGCGCGCAGGAACCACTTCTTTTCTCAAGCTCCAATAGCATGTGGAAGAGAATCACTTATAAGGAGCTCCAACTGGCTGATAGACATATCAAGATCAAGCCACATTGTCCAGTATGCAACCAAGGGCCGGAGAGTATCCGACATCTTCTATTTGAATGTCCTGTTGCGGTTCAGGTAAGGAAACTCCTTGGAGTGATAGATGTGATACAGAAGGGATTAGAGATGAACACATCTGGAAGGTTGTATTGGAATTTCTTCTCAGTCTACCGAACGATCATATCCATGTGCTAGGGTTGCCGAAACTGAGAGAAACTATGGCTGCATGCTGTTGGTTTTTGTGGTGGGAAAGGAGAAAGATTACACATGGAGGTGATCCACAAACGGCGCCACCGATCAACCTTGTTGTACGAGCCTTAGCGGCGAACTTCATTGCAGCGAACTCCTCAAAGCCAAAAATTCGTGTGGGAGGTTGGACGAAACCAAGGACTGATTATGTCAAGTTAAATGTGGATGCGAGTTTTGATCATGACTTACTTGAAGGTTCGGTAGGTGCTGTCATCAAAAACCACAACGACAAGTTCATAGCTGCCGCGAATGAAAAACTTGGAATCTGTTATGATGCCTTCACAACAGAAGCAATTGCAATTAGGTTTGGCCTAAACTTCGCTCGCACAGCTGAATGTAGCAAAGTTGAAGTAAATTCAGATAATGTGGAGGTGATCTCAGCACTCAGAGAGCTTCAGTGGCCAGCGCGATATTTGATGATTGTTATTTCATGTCCTTAGATTTCAGTCATATTGTTTCTGAGCATTGTTTTAGAGAGAACAATAAAGTAGCCCACGAATTAGCTAGACTAGCTAAATTCACTCCTGATATATGAATGGATGCAGCCTCGACGGCTGTCATTCCCCTCATTGTCTCAGACGCTACAATTGTAGCCAATTAATAAAGGAGGTGTTTATAAAAAAAAAGGAGGTTCGACTTCTCTCCAATTAGCGGTATGGGACTAAACTTCCCACCACATCCGTTGTCGTTTAACCCACATGGGTCCTTAAAGATTTTCTGAAATTGTTAGATGGGCCCTAGTGCCACCCTAATATTTCAACAACCAATGCACTCCACTGAGCTGTCGATTTAGGGCCTCTTTGATTCGTAGGATTTTGAAAGCGCAGGAATAGGAAAAGTATAATATTGGAGTGGCATGTCCACTTGAATCCTATAGGATCAGCAATGAGTTTTTGATGCCACAGAAAAATAAAAGAATTGTAAAAAGTGGTTGAAATGGATGTTAGATTTTATATGAAATGTAGTATAAAAGATTCCATAGAAAAAATTCCTATGAAATCCAATCTTATGAATCAAATGACCAATATAGGAAAAAATCCTAAGGATTTCAGTCCTTGAGAAATTCTATAAAATTTTCGTTTGAATCAAAGGAGCCCTTAGATTATGGAGAACTGAATCCATAGGCTCTATGCGATCAAAAGTGAGCTCAGATCCTCCCCGCAAAAATAAGAAAAGTGAGCTCAGATCCTAGGTCAACGATGCAGGGAGCACATGGTGTCATAATAATGAAGAAAAGAGACCCCCGCGCACCAAAAGAACTCACGCGCGAAGGTACGAAGCAGTACGCGTCTGATCGCGTCTCCGTCTGTTGCCCAACGCCAACCCAACCACATTTATTTCTCCTACAAAAAAATCCCAACCATCCCTCAAAAAAAAAATCCCAACCATATTTACACAACCCCGACCGACCGAGACCCACTCCTGCACGAGCACGACGCGACCGCCGTGCCGAGGCGCCCAACTTGCCTTCCGCGCGCGCGTCTCACATTAATAACTCGAAACCGATCCTCGCCCGCGCTTCCTTCCCTTCTCCCTCCCCTGCTGCCTGCGCTGCGCTCCCTCCACCTCCGTCTTAATGGTAGCTCCGGTGGTTGCACCCACCTCCCGCTTACCGCAACCCCTATATATCGCTCCCGATCCCACCTCACATCCATCCCGGACAAACACTTCCCAACCCCGACCAACCGCGGCAGCCACCACGCACGCACGCACGCAAGCTAGCCGGCCCGCCCGTGTCCCACGGTGCTACGTACGTGTACGCCACCATGAGCGCCGCCGCCCAAGAAACCACGGCCGGAGGCGGCGATGGCAAGCGTCAGGGACCTCGCCGCCCTGGGTACCTCAAGCTTGGCTACCACATCGTGGTGTCCAACGCGGTCTACGTACTGCTCGCTCCGTTCGCCGCGGCGTTGGCGCTCCGTGCGTCCCGCCTCACCCCGTCCGACCTGGCCGCAGCGCGCGCCTACCTCCTCGCCAACCTCCAGCTCGCTGTCTCCCTCGTGTCCGTCGCCACGGCCCTCGCGACGGTCTACCTCGCGCGGCGGCCGCGCGCGGTGTACCTGCTAGACTTCGCGTGCTACAAGCCGGGGCCCGACCACGTGGTCACCCGGGAGACCTTCATGGAGCAGTCGAACAAGGCCGGGGTGTTCACCGACGATAACCTGGCGTTCCAGCGGAAGATCTTGGAGCGGTCGGGGCTCGGGCAGGGGACCTACTTCCCGGCGGCGGTGCTCAACTCGCCCCCTAACCCGTGCATGGCGGAGGCGCGGCGGGAGGCGGAGGCTGTTATGTTCGGCGCCATCGACAGCCTGCTCGCCAAGACAGGGGTGAGGGCCAGGGACATCGGCGTCGTGGTCGTCAACTGCAGCCTCTTCAACCCGACGCCGTCGCTCTCCGCCATGGTCGTCAACCACTATAAGCTCCGCGGTAACGTCGCCAGCTACAACCTCGGCGGCATGGGATGCAGCGCCGGGCTCATCTCCATCGACCTGGCCAAGCAGCTGCTCCAGGTAATTTTTTTTGTACCACTCCTCAAGTACGTACTCCGTAGCGTAGTGTTAATTTCGCGGTGGGTTCGAGTGGGTTCAGCGACCATCTGCGGGTGCGTGCTCGCACGTCAGCCGATGGTTGGGTAGATGGACGGTGTTGATCGAAACCAGTGAGCGGTTGAGAAGGGAGAGCAAACTTTGACTTGTTTGACTTTTCATGTACGTGGTTTTCTAGTAGAACTTTTTCTGACCTATACACCGATGCTGTCATTGTCAACATTCGCTGCTGCTATACGTGTTGGATTACAGCATCTACGGAGGAGTGCGATATTATCCTGGAGCATTAATACTTCTAGTTGGTTGTTAAGGCAGTATTATTTGTCATTTCAATTGTATTAACTATTAAGTCAGTGGCAATGGGAATCTTAATCTCGCTGAACAGAGATCTGTTTCATTCGCTTGTATACTCCGAAATGGTCCAGGCAGCTGAGTGTTGAGTGGTTCAAGCACCTAGTAGTAAAGGCCATAGGTAGACCGTTGACGTGTGAAGGGATCGATGGATCCATCGACGAGCTAGCTGATCACCACTTGTCGTAATATATATATATTGATGAGGGCAGCTAGCCAGTAGGTTCGTCGAGACTAGGGATGCACAGGCAGACGTCTACTAGCTAGTAGTAGTAGGAGGCATGTGTTTATTTGGTTGACAGATTAATTTGCTTCTCATTGGAGTTGCCACACATGTTGTAATGGATGCATGCAGGTCCACCGGAACTCGTACGCGCTGGTGGTGAGCATGGAGAACATCACGCTCAACTGGTACTGGGGCAACGACCGCTCCATGCTCATGTCCAACTGCCTCTTCCGCATGGGCGGCGCGGCGATCCTCCTCAGCAACCGCGCCGCCGATAAGCGCCGCTCGAAATACCAGCTCGTGCACACCGTGCGCACGCACCACGGCGCCGACGACCGTGCCTACCGCTGCGTGTTCCAGGAGGAGGACAAGGCTGGCCGGGTCGGCGTCGCGCTCTCCAAGGACCTCATGGCCGTCGCCGGCGAGGCCCTCAAGACCAACATCACCACGCTCGGCCCCCTCGTTCTCCCCATGTCCGAGCAGATCCTTTTCCTCACCTCTCTCATCGGCAAGAAGATCTTTGGTCTCAAGATGAAGCCCTACATTCCGGACTTCAAGATGGCCTTCGAGCACTTCTGCATCCATGCCGGCGGCAGGGCGGTGCTGGACACCATCGAGAAGAACCTGGAGCTCAGTGATTGGCACATGGAGCCTTCGAGGATGACGTTAAACCGGTGGGGGAACACGTCCAGCAGCTCGCTCTGGTACGAGCTTGCCTACACGGAGGCCAAGGGACGCGTCCGGCGCGGGCACCGTGCGTGGCAGATCGCCTTCGGGTCAGGGTTCAAGTGTAACAGCGCGGTGTGGCGCGCGCTCAAGGACATTCACCCGTCAAAGGAAGCCCGCAGCAACCCATGGATTGAGGAGATCCACCGGTTCCCAGTCGAGGTGCCCAAGGTGGAGAGCGTCGTTTCATCGCCATGATAGACTCGTCAAGGTCGAGTACGATGGGTTTTCTAGAAAACAAATCTTCTTTCTAACTTGAAAGGTATCTGTTGAATTATTTGTATCATTGTGATGTAACATCAAGTTAATCGATGGTTTGAGCTAGCTGAATTGATATGACACTTCAATTGGTGTATTTTTGCTACTTTGGCTGGGTGCCTCAGTTTGTTAAAACTAGATGATGCCCCGCGCGTTGCTGTGGAAATTTGTATGTGGATTTTCGGAGTAACATCGACATCTCAAAGAAAGGAAACAATTTCAATCCATGAAATGATAGATTATTTATATAGGAAATGATTGAAAGTTCTTGTTGGTACAAATATGTATCATATGATAAAGGGGGGGGGGGGGGGGGGGGGGGGGGGGGGGGGGGGGGGGGGGGGGGGGGGGGGGGGGGGGGGGGGGGGGGGGGGGGGGGGGGGGGGGGGGGGGGGGGGGGGTCTTCTTCATTGTGCAGACAAAGATCTTGTTGTTTTTTGTCGCTAATTTCTTTTATAGGAAATGATTGAAAGTTCTTGTTGGTACAAATATGTATCATATGATAAAGTCGTAGCAGTTTGTGGCATGAACCATATAGCGTATGATAAAACTATAGCAACTTGTAGCATGTACTATATTCTTACTCGATATATATGTTGTTGTTTGTAGGTGTGTGTTCTTCAGTTACTATGACCTGGATATATGGTATCCCATTCTTTTCATACTCGACAATGTATCCCATGGATGATAATGGATGGTCACCAGACAGTTGGTTATTGAGGCTTGGACTCTAGTTTGAAAGTTATAAACGCCGGGTCTTTTGTGCCCTTCATCTTTGCAATTGCGTCCGTGTATTTCTTCTGAGCTTCTCTTATTGAAACGGTGGTAGAACTTGGCAAATTACTTTTTGCAGAATGAGATGGCATCCTTGAGAAGATAGGAGTATGCTGTCAATCAGGGTAATAAGTGGAATGAAAATACATACCAAACTAATTTCAATAGGAGTACCTGTGGCTTTGGTTGTCCATTTGTACTGGCTGCCACCCCGTGGTTGAAAAGATAAGTGGTAGACTGAAAATGCAACAGGATGATGTTAATATAGATGTGTGTGTTGTAATAGTAAGTTGTTTTGCTACTTACTAAGTGAGAATAAATAAAAGGCACTCTTACTTGCCGCAGACCAAATGAAGTTAAATAAAATGCAGACTTACTTTGCTGCCACCTCCTACAAACTAAACAGAAGGTGTACATTTATGATTTTCTATATGACAGAGAGGAACAGTTTCATACACAGTTACACAAAAAAAGAAAGAAAATGATGATAATTCCAGAATAATTAAGAAAGATGCTCAAATAAATGGTAGTACCACTGGTGCGCGTCGGTTCTAAACAAACGGTTTAAAACCCCTTTCCGCGACAGCATCTGGAACCGTCTCCAAGTGAGTGTGGGCGATAGGAGGGTCCTTCCCACACGACCCAGAAACCGTCGGGGATATGCCCTCCTAGCACACACGTTCGGCAAAATGAGGTCGTGTGCGACCGGCGAGCGCTTAAATACGGAAATACGTACAGTACAGATAAAAAAAATACAATTATACGGCGAAATTGTTTCCGGTCGCAAGTACATCCCACACAGTCAGTCCCCGCTAAACGTTTCCGTTCGTATGCACATCCCACACAGTCGCTCCAAGGAAAACGTTTCCGTTCACAGGTACATCACACACAATTTTTCCCGTTAAATCGTTTGCGTTATTGAATGTAGCACACACGGTCCGTAGAAGAAACTGTGTGGCAAAGGCTATCCATGACACACAGTTTTTATGTGGTAAACGTTTGCGCAAGGTGGCCTAACGCAAACAGTTTTCAAGAGAAAGTCGTGTGTGATTGTTCATTGATCCAACACGGTTTATTCCTAGAAACTGTGTGCGTTGCCTGAGTTCATCGCCCGCGGTATTTTTTCAACAACCGTTTGCAATATCAAAACCCAATTAGCAGGCTAATTCGCCATTAGCAGGCTAATTGCCCTATTATTAATAATCCATTTATTAATCTAATTGACATTCATATTAAGCACACAATATATTTCATTTCCATATTAAGGAAGCAAAATTTCATAATTAAAATACATCAGAGTACAACATGATATAGCTTCAGCACTCAACTACCCCATTACACAACTGCACCAGCAGCAAGTTCCACATGCAACATGTAGAACCTTTCGAAATTAGCATCATAGACGGTATATAGACATATGCATCTCATCTGGAAAACTGCTGAAGCGGAAGGCGAATATTGAGCCTTCATTCATGTTGAAGGTCTTTGCAACTTTAGGCCAGTGCCTGTGGATGATTGACCGTCCGTCCTTCGACCTCTCCAGGAACACTTCAATATTGAACCGTGGGTGTTGTATGAAAACCTTCCTCGCCTCCTGACCATAGAGGTGGTTTGAGAGGTAATCATTAGTGAACTGCTTTGGAAAGGCCTGAAAACAAGGATGTGCATAAATATCTTCTCTATATTGGAAATGGGGCAAAGGAATAAAAAAAGGTAAGGTATAATAGTTAGTACCATCTTGTAGTGAACTGATGTCTTCTTCATTGTGCAGACAAAGATCTTGTTGTTTTTTGTCGCTAATTTCTTTATCCTAACAATCTTTCTGAGTTTCTTGATTTGATTGATATTCATGGACAACTCATTTCCCCATATGCAAAAAGGGTCGAACAGTGGGTCAAAATCTCTGACAGCAGGACCTACATGTGCAAGACCAAATTGCTAAAAACCAAAATATTAGAATGGTTCCTGCAATTGCACAATAATGTGCTATTAGACAACGGACCATGCACGTGCTAACCTCGATTGTAAACCTCAGTGCTTCCCATTATTTCCCTGCAACACATATAAGGTAGTTAGTCATCAGGTCAAGTAAGGGTTCGCATGCTATCAGTAAAATATGTTGATGAAAAATAAGCACATTGCAGATTCATCAGATTAATTGAAGCCACACGGAAAACCCATTTACCCAAACCAAGCATGATTAAGAACTAGGAAATATAGCACTTGTATACGTTTCTCATATATTAAGTGCAGCCAAATTCGATTTATTCCTCACATGCACAACAATACAAAATTCTACCCACGACAATTGAACATCGCATTGCAGAATTGAACCAAACAGTTAACTAAACACCACAACAAATGAAGCAAACATTAACTGAGCACCACATTGCACAATATAATATTGAACCAAGCAGTTAACTAAACACCACAATAAATGAACCAAACATTAACTGAGCACCATATTGCACAATATAACATACTCGTAATAGAAGATCAGAGAGTTAACCAAACAGTTAACTACAGCCAATTGTAGCAATTGTATTTATTTCTCATGTATTTACTATAGCCAAATTCAATTTATTCCTCACATGGTATACGATAACAGAATGCACCCACAATTTTGTAAAGATAAATTCGACTTATTTCTCGCATGGAAGACAATACAAAATTGCAGCCTGAAGAATTGAACATCACATTTGCAGAATTGAACCAAACAGTTAACTGAAGACGATAACTAATTAAAAAAAAGTTAATAAGTGAGCACCACACTGCACGACATATAGAACATATACACTAGAGCAACAGATTGCATAGTGAAATTAGATAGCACAATTCACTAGATTTTGTGAAGGAAAGGCAGGAGCAGCACACGCAACGGGTAAACCGAGCATGCTTAACCGGCGTAGCTAGCAATTGGCAAGGTACTCCTCCAAGATCTGGGGGTCGGCACGAATGGCAGCCATCGCGACCTCATCCGCGCGTGCGGCCGCGATTTGCTTCTCCGCTGCCAAATGCTCCTTGAGGTCCTGGCTATACTGCGTGCACCATGGCTTAGGCCGGCGCTTATTTGGTGGAGGGGTCGGTGATTTGGGTGGAAGGTCGCGCTCGCGCCGGCGGTCGGGGCATGTGGGATGTGGAAGGAGGAGGAGGATGGGGGTCGGGTGTGGATTACCTGCCTGGATAGGGGGGGGGGGGGGGGGGGGGGGGGGGGGGGGGGGGGCAAACTCTTATCCCTCGCATTACATTATTTGCCATTTGCCTCTCGTTTTCCTCTCCCCCACTTCACCTTTGCCTTTTCTTCGCCTGAAATGTGGCTTTTGGTAAGGGGGAGGGGGCGGGGAGGTAGATATTTCCGTGGAAGCCGAAAATTTGGAATCGCTTCTGCCAAAAAACTGGCGCGCAAAGTGTCATCAGACACGGTCCCTTATTAAGAACTGTGTACGATATGTGGACATCACAAATGATTCAGATAGCTTAACCCGTGTGTGATGAGTTTGAACGTCAAAAGTTTTGGTTCGAATTTCCATGGTTACAGTGGTCATCCACGTCATTGCATAATTTGGGTACACAAAGGAGACTACAGCACACCCACACTTCTTAATCGAGCAAGTTCAGCAATTAAACAGAGCTAGCTGACCTAAACATTACTCTAACAAATTAAAGACCGACACTCTTAATTAAACAAAACATAGAGTACTACTATGGCTGGTGCTCGTCGATCTCTGCCGCCGCCTCCATGTCCAGCTCGCGCCCTACGGTCTCCTGGGGAAGGGGCTCCATGGCATTCATCGCACCATACTCGACAAGCATCTCGCCATCTGCGTTCGCCATCTCTTTGGAAAAGGCCGCCACGAGTTGGGCGTGGGTGGACGCGATCTGGGCTTGGACGGGCTCCGTCGTCGCAAGGTATGCGGCGGAGGAACGGACGGATGCTCGAACTCTCTCGGCGATTGCCAGCTCTTCGGCCGTGGGTTGCCGACCGTTGTCGGAGAAGCTTCGTTCGATTTGTGCGGTGACCGCCAGGAGCTGGGCGTGGGCGGCCTCGACATGGTCGTGGGCGGCCTCCATCAGGGCTAAGGCCACCGCTGCGGAACGGACAGCTGCTGTGCCGCTCTCGCCAGTTGCTATCCCCGAGGCAGATGTTGCTGCCGCCACCTGAGAAGCAACAGCGGCCGTTTGGGCTGCCTTTGCCGCCCGGTCGCAAATTGCGGCCGCGCTCATGCACCTTGTTAGCACGCGCATGGCGGCTGCAGCCGCGCTCTCGCCGGAGTGGGCCACCGAAGTTGCCCTCACGACGCGGGTCCACGTGCCCATCTTTCACCGACGATGATTGAATAGTGAAATGATATTTGGGGAGCGAGCTAGTGTGTTTGAGATGCCGGCTGTGGACTGTAGCCGACGCACCTTCTCGCGTAAGCCATAGGAGTACTATACACCGACGGTGCTCCAAGATATTTTGTACTACATCTCACACGGTTGCTGATAATAAAATGTGTGCGATCTACTTGATTTTTCATCTTGATTTGAATTACATAATGGGGTCACAGCGGCAATGGACGGTGTTTGAATTGCTAGACCTTTTATCTGGAGTGAACATGCAGCTATATGTGTGTCATAAAAGAATTGGAATTATTCAGGGTTCGTTTGAATATTTTATACATTAAATTGGTTTTCTAGCCATTTCAGGTGAACAATTCAAATTTGGGGGGGGGGGGGGGGGGGGGGGGGGGGGGGGGGGGGGGGGGGGGGGGGGGGGGGGGGGGGGGGGGGGGGGGGGGGGGGGGGGGGGGGGGGGGGGGGGGGGGGGGGGGGGGGGGGGGGGGGGGGGGGGGGGGGGGGGGGGGGGGGGGGGGGGGGGGGGGGGGGGGGGGGGGGGGGGGGGGGGGGGGGGGGGGGGGGGGGGGGGGGGGGGGGGGGGGGGGGGGGGGGGGGGGGGGGGGGGGGGGGGGGGGGGGGGGGGGGGGGGGGGGGGGGGGGGGGGGGGGGGGGGGGGGGGGGGGGGGGGGGGGGGGGGGGGGGGGGGGGGGGGGGGGGGGGGGGGGGGGGGGGGGGGGGGGGGGGGGGGGGGGGGGGGGGGGGGGGGGGGGGGGGGGGGGGGGGGGGGGGGGGGGGGGGGGGGGGGGGGGGGGGGGGGGGGGGGGGGGGGGGGGGGGGGGGGGGGGGGGGGGGGGGGGGGGGGGGGGGGGGGGGGGGGGGGGGGGGGGGGGGGGGGGGGGGGGGGGGGGGGGGGGGGGGGGGGGGGGGGGGGGGGGGGGGGGGGGGGGGGGGGGGGGGGGGGGGGGGGGGGGGGGGGGGGGGGGGGGGGGGGGGGGGGGGGGGGGGGGGGGGGGGGGGGGGGGGGGGGGGGGGGGGGGGGGGGGGGGGGGGGGGGGGGGGGGGGGGGGGGGGGGGGGGGGGGGGGGGGGGGGGGGGGGGGGGGGGGGGGGGGGGGGGGGGGGGGGGGGGGGGGGGGGGGGGGGGGGGGGGGGGGGGGGGGGGGGGGGGGGGGGGGGGGGGGGGGGGGGGGGGGGGGGGGGGGGGGGGGGGGGGGGGGGGGGGGGGGGGGGGGGGGGGGGGGGGGGGGGGGGGGGGGGGGGGGGGGGGGGGGGGGGGGGGGGGGGGGGGGGGGGGGGGGGGGGGGGGGGGGGGGGGGGGGGGGGGGGGGGGGGGGGGGGGGGGGGGGGGGGGGGGGGGGGGGGGGGGGGGGGGGGGGGGGGGGGGGGGGGGGGGGGGGGGGGGGGGGGGGGGGGGGGGGGGGGGGGGGGGGGGGGGGGGGGGGGGGGGGGGGGGGGGGGGGGGGGGGGGGGGGGGGGGGGGGGGGGGGGGGGGGGGGGGGGGGGGGGGGGGGGGGGGGGGGGGGGGGGGGGGGGGGGGGGGGGGGGGGGGGGGGGGGGGGGGGGGGGGGGGGGGGGGGGGGGGGGGGGGGGGGGGGGGGGGGGGGGGGGGGGGGGGGGGGGGGGGGGGGGGGGGGGGGGGGGGGGGGGGGGGGGGGGGGGGGGGGGGGGGGGGGGGGGGGGGGGGGGGGGGGGGGGGGGGGGGGGGGGGGGGGGGGGGGGGGGGGGGGGGGGGGGGGGGGGGGGGGGGGGGGGGGGGGGGGGGGGGGGGGGGGGGGGGGGGGGGGGGGGGGGGGGGGGGGGGGGGGGGGGGGGGGGGGGGGGGGGGGGGGGGGGGGGGGGGGGGGGGGGGGGGGGGGGGGGGGGGGGGGGGGGGGGGGGGGGGGGGGGGGGGGGGGGGGGGGGGGGGGGGGGGGGGGGGGATTCGAGTTCATATAGTACACATAGTTCATATCTATCTCTATAGTAATCATGTAGTGTGTTCTTAAGATAATATACGAATGATGGTTTAAGTTGGCAACAATCATGAATGTAGATTCTTATTCAAATAGAGAAACGAATTCAAATTTAGTTCGAATTGCAGCGGTAGTATAGACATTTGGAATGCACTAAACTGTTTGTATGAGTAGGTTACATGCATTATACAGCTAGCGAAAAAATTTAATTGGACATAACATGGATTCATAGCTTTGAATAGCATTTGTACAGTAAAACGGCACAAGACTCTCTCTTTGTGTGCTGCGAATATTTTTATTTTTTCATTTTTTCCGTTGAGGGAAGTGCGCATTGATTTGGTACGTACAATATTACACGTTAGGCTTGTCCCTAAAATTCAACCCGCGCCTTGTTATCACGAAAATTCAGATATCGTGCTCCCAAAACTCGCGCCTTCACAACCCTGCCTTGCTATCCCGCAATTACAACGCGCACGAAAACTCCCTCCAGCTGCCAAATCCCAACACGTGAAATCCCCCTTCTAACCCTGAGCCGAAAGGGCCGCTAGTTGAAATCAGTGGGGGTACTTTTGTAACACACCCTACATTTTGGACAAGCGCGTCCCTAAGTCATGGTCCCCCCTCCCATCACCTCCTTTTCGCCATTCGAAGTCCCAGGCTACCATAACCTCTCTTCTCCAGCCGTGAAACCCCACCCTCCTCCGTCCGCCACCCCACCACTGCCCAGCCGGAGCCTCTTCCCTGACGACGTCGTCCACCGCAATAGCTCGACGTCCCTCATCCACCTCCTCGGATGAGGATCCTTCGTCGATCTCATCGTCCCGCTGGTTCAGCCCCCCCATCCTCAACCTCCAAGGAGCTGCTCCGACGATCGCCTCGTCTATCACGGGTGATCCATCCCCACAGCGCCGCCTTAACCTACTCCATCGGAACCGCAGCATCCTCACCGACTCCTCGGACGAAGCCGAGGCCTACTCGGTGCCACCAAAGAGGTTGTACACTCATCACATCGCACCTTATCCTTAACTCGACCTCCCGGCTTCGATGGTGCTCGGTCCCGCACCCCCATGGCGTGGCTACCTCAAAGTCGACGCCACGGGCGACATCTCCATGATGGCTCTCCCCCAGTGCGAGGCCACTTCGGCGACGGCTTCCATACCAGCCGGATCTGCTGCTGCTGTTCCGGCTCTCGCTCGCTCGCTTGCGTTGCTGCTGCTACTCCGGCTCTCGCTCACTCACGCTGTTGCTGCTGCTCCGTCTCTCGCTCGGTCGTGCTGCTGCTCTGCTCTCCCCTCGCTCGTGCTGCTGCTCTGCTCTTGCTCTCGCTCGCGCTGCTGATGCTGGTACATGGGCTGCTGCAGCTACACAAGTTGCTGCTCTGGCTCTAGTTCGCGATGCTCCTCCAGGCACTGCTGCTCTGGCTCTAGTTCGCGTTGCTCCGGCTGCTATCTGCTACCATGTTCCCCGTTGATCGCCTGCTGATTTAGATCAATGTTTCTCTACTACTAGTGCTCGAGCGGCCTAAACTACATGTGAAGTGCCTCTCTGCTACCAGTGCGTTCAGTTTCGACAGTAACATTCAGATTTCACAGTAAATTTCAGTTTCGATAGTTAAGTTCAGAGTCAACAGTTTTCACCTCATCTGTTGTAGTCAGGTGTTTTTTGGTGATGTAAATTTTACATATATCACTTTTTGGTAATGTATTTTACATCATCTATTGGAGATGCTATTAGAATCCCACTTGAGATTAATGATGTCTGTCTTGTACTGCTTCAGCTTCGATGTCTTACGGCTCGCCGGAGCTGCTCCAACGACGGAACCATCCATCACAACAGAGAGACGCCTCAGATCTTCCTCCACACCTCTGACTGCCACCTCTACCGCAACTTCTTCAGCGACCAACCCAATGATGCTAAGGTCGACACGGCTATGACAAAGAGGTTGTACACTTGTCGCATCACTTATTACTCTACATTCATGTCGATCCATCAGGGCTATTTTGGTTCAAAGGAAAACATGAACGAAAAACATAGCAATAGGAAATTTTCCTATGGCACTCTACTATTCAATTATTCATGCATTTCGTTGAAAGGAGTGGAGCAAAACATCCACCTAGACCTACTTTTCAAAATCCTATGCATGAAAACAGGGGGGGGGGGGGGGGGGGGGGGGGGGGGGGGGGGGGGGGGGGGGGGGGGGGGGGGGGGGGGGGGGGGGGGGGGGGGGGGGGGGGGGGGGGGGGGGGGGGGGGGGGGGGGGGGGGGGGGGGGGGGGGGGGGGGGGGGGGGGGGGGGGGGGGGGGGGGGGGGGGGGGGGGGGGGGGGGGGGGGGGGGGGGGGGGGGGGGGGGGGGGGGGGGGGGGGGGGGGGGGGGGGGGGGGGGGGGGGGGGGGGGGGGGGGGGGGGGGGGGGGGGGGGGGGGGGGGGGGGGGGGGGGGGGGGGGGGGGGGGGGGGGGGGGGGGGGGGGGGGGGGGGGGGGGGGGGGGGGGGGGGGGGGGGGGGGGGGGGGGGGGGGGGGGGGGGGGGGGGGGGGGGGGGGGGGGGGGGGGGGGGGGGGGGGGGGGGGGGGGGGGGGGGGGGGGGGGGGGGGGGGGGGGGGGGGGGGGGGGGGGGGGGGGGGGGGGGGGGGGGGGGGGGGGGGGGGGGGGGGGGGGGGGGGGGGGGGGGGGGGGGGGGGGGGGGGGGGGGGGGGGGGGGGGGGGGGGGGGGGGGGGGGGGGGGGGGGGGGGGGGGGGGGGGGGGGGGGGGGGGGGGGGGGGGGGGGGGGGGGGGGGGGGGGGGGGGGGGGGGGGGGGGGGGGGGGGGGGGGGGGGGGGGGGGGGGGGGGGGGGGGGGGGGGGGGGGGGGGGGGGGGGGGGGGGGGGGGGGGGGGGGGGGGGGGGGGGGGGGGGGGGGGGGGGGGGGGGGGGGGGGGGGGGGGGGGGGGGGGGGGGGGGGGGGGGGGGGGGGGGGGGGGGGGGGGGGGGGGGGGGGGGGGGGGGGGGGGGGGGGGGGGGGGGGGGGGGGGGGGGGGGGGGGGGGGGGGGGGGGGGGGGGGGGGGGGGGGGGGGGGGGGGGGGGGGGGGGGGGGGGGGGGGGGGGGGGGGGGGGGGGGGGGGGGGGGGGGGGGGGGGGGGGGGGGGGGGGGGGGGGGGGGGGGGGGGGGGGGGGGGGGGGGGGGGGGGGGGGGGGGGGGGGGGGGGGGGGGGGGGGGGGGGGGGGGGGGGGGGGGGGGGGGGGGGGGGGGGGGGGGGGGGGGGGGGGGGGGGGGGGGGGGGGGGGGGGGGGGGGGGGGGGGGGGGGGGGGGGGGGGGGGGGGGGGGGGGGGGGGGGGGGGGGGGGGGGGGGGGGGGGGGGGGGGGGGGGGGGGGGGGGGGGGGGGGGGGGGGGGGGGGGGGGGGGGGGGGGGGGGGGGGGGGGGGGGGGGGGGGGGGGGGGGGGGGGGGGGGGGGGGGGGGGGGGGGGGGGGGGGGGGGGGGGGGGGGGGGGGGGGGGGGGGGGGGGGGGGGGGGGGGGGGGGGGGGGGGGGGGGGGGGGGGGGGGGGGGGGGGGGGGGGGGGGGGGGGGGGGGGGGGGGGGGGGGGGGGGGGGGGGGGGGGGGGGGGGGGGGGGGGGGGGGGGGGGGGGGGGGGGGGGGGGGGGGGGGGGGGGGGGGGGGGGGGGGGGGGGGGGGGGGGGGGGGGGGGGGGGGGGGGGGGGGGGGGGGGGGGGGGGGGGGGGGGGGGGGGGGGGGGGGGGGGGGGGGGGGGGGGGGGGGGGGGGGGGGGGGGGGGGGGGGGGGGGGGGGGGGGGGGGGGGGGGGGGGGGGGGGGGGGGGGGGGGGGGGGGGGGGGGGGGGGGGGGGGGGGGGGGGGGGGGGGGGGGGGGGGGGGGGGGGGGGGGGGGGGGGGGGGGGGGGGGGGGGGGGGGGGGGGGGGGGGGGGGGGGGGGGGGGGGGGGGGGGGGGGGGGGGGGGGGGGGGGGGGGGGGGGGGGGGGGGGGGGGGGGGGGGGGGGGGGGGGGGGGGGGGGGGGGGGGGGGGGGGGGGGGGGGGGGGGGGGGGGGGGGGGGGGGGGGGGGGGGGGGGGGGGGGGGGGGGGGGGGGGGGGGGGGGGGGGGGGGGGGGGGGGGGGGGGGGGGGGGGGGGGGGGGGGGGGGGGGGGGGGGGGGGGGGGGGGGGGGGGGGGGGGGGGGGGGGGGGGGGGGGGGGGGGGGGGGGGGGGGGGGGGGGGGGGGGGGGGGGGGGGGGGGGGGGGGGGGGGGGGGGGGGGGGGGGGGGGGGGGGGGGGGGGGGGGGGGGGGGGGGGGGGGGGGGGGGGGGGGGGGGGGGGGGGGGGGGGGGGGGGGGGGGGGGGGGGGGGGGGGGGGGGGGGGGGGGGGGGGGGGGGGGGGGGGGGGGGGGGGGGGGGGGGGGGGGGGGGGGGGGGGGGGGGGGGGGGGGGGGGGGGGGGGGGGGGGGGGGGGGGGGGGGGGGGGGGGGGGGGGGGGGGGGGGGGGGGGGGGGGGGGGGGGGGGGGGGGGGGGGGGGGGGGGGGGGGGGGGGGGGGGGGGGGGGGGGGGGGGGGGGGGGGGGGGGGGGGGGGGGGGGGGGGGGGGGGGGGGGGGGGGGGGGGGGGGGGGGGGGGGGGGGGGGGGGGGGGGGGGGGGGGGGGGGGGGGGGGGGGGGGGGGGGGGGGGGGGGGGGGGGGGGGGGGGGGGGGGGGGGGGGGGGGGGGGGGGGGGGGGGGGGGGGGGGGGGGGGGGGGGGGGGGGGGGGGGGGGGGGGGGGGGGGGGGGGGGGGGGGGGGGGGGGGGGGGGGGGGGGGGGGGGGGGGGGGGGGGGGGGGGGGGGGGGGGGGGGGGGGGGGGGGGGGGGGGGGGGGGGGGAATTATGCACATAAATGCATTGAAAACTTAGTTAATGCATAAAAATGTCCAAATGAACACTGAAAAATCACAAGAATTCACACAACACTCATGTTGTTCTATGTTGACACGAGAAAAAAATTTGAAAGCAAAAGGAGGCAATGGATATCGTTTCGTCCCCAAAGGTGGGATGTTCCCTACCGAAAACCATCATGCTTGTTGTGAGAAGCTTCGGTTTGTGAGAAGCATATACCCAAACCTGCCCCAAATGGGACAAAAAATTTACCACGGCATGTTGATGCCGCTCCATGATAGCATGCCAAGTTTCATGAATTTCAGACGAGTTTTGGATTTACTAGAATTTAAAAACCAGGTATCTCAATGTTTGCGGCCGAGTGACGGTGGCAGGGTGTTTGAAATTCATTCCCATTTCTTGCATGGGACCTAAGCATGCAACCAAGGACACATATTTGATTTTTTAATCAGTTTATATGCACTTGAGCATGTGCATGTAGTCAAATTTAAATTATGCGCATAAAATGCCTGAAAAACCCAGTTAATGTATAAAAATGTACAAACGAAACCCGAAAAATTCCAAAATTGAACACAACACTCCTGTTGTTCTATGTTGACACTCTAAATTTTTTGAAAGCAATAAGAGGCAACGGATATCATTTCGTCCACAAAGGTGGCACGTTCCCTACCGAAACCATCACGCTTGTTGTGAGAAGCTTATACCCAAACCTACCCCAAATGGGACAATTTTTTTACCACGACATGTTGATGCCGCTCCATGATAGCATGCCAAGTTTCATGAATTTCAAACGAGTTTTGGATTTACTAGAATTTAAAAACCAGGTATCTCAATGTTTGCGGCCGAGTGACGGTGCCAGGGTGTGTGACATTCATTCCCATTTCTTGCATTGGACCTAAGCATGCAACCAAGGACACATATTTGATTTTTCAACCAGCTTATATGCACTGGAGCATGTGCATGTAGTTGCAATTAAAATTATGCACCTAAAATGCCTACAAAACCAAGTTAATATATAAAAACGCCCAAACGAACCCTGAATAATTCCAATTTTTTTGACAACACACCTATAGTTGCATGTTCACTGCAGATAAAAGTTCTAACAATTCAAACACCATCCTTTGTAGCTGTGACCCCATTACGTAATTCAAATGATAAAAACGATAAATCAAGTAGATCGCACGTAGTTTATTATCACCAACCATGTGAGATGCAGCACAAAATATCTTGGAGCACCGTCGATGTATAGTACGCCTATGGCTTACGAGAGAAGGTGCGTCGGGTACAGTCCACAGCCGGCGTGTCAAGCACACTATCTCACTCCCCAAATATCATTTCACTGTTCATTCATCGCCGGTGAAAGATGGGGACATGGACCCATGCCAGGCACGTGCTAACAAGGTTCATGAGGGCGACCGCAATCTGCGTCCGGGCGGCCAAGGCAGCCCAAACGGCCGCTGTTGCTTCTCAGGCGGCGGCAGCAGCATCTGCCTCGGGGATAGCAACTGGTGAGAGCAGCACTGCAGCTATCCGTTCCGCAGCGATGGCCTTAGGCCTGATGGGGGCCGCCCACTACCATGTCGAGGCCGTCCACGCCCAGCTCGTGGCGGTCACCGCACAAATCGAACAAAGCTTCTCCGACAACGGTCGACAACCCACGACCGAAGAGCTGGCAATCGCCAAGAGAGTTCGAGCAGCCGTCTGTTCCTGCGCGGCATACCTTGCCACGACAGAGCCCGCCAGAACCCAGATCGCGACCGCCCATGCCCAGCTCGTGGCGGCCTATTCCAAAGATATGGCGGACGCGGATGGCGAGATGCTTGCCGAGTATGGTGCAATTGATGCCATGGAGCCCCTTCCCCAGGAGACCGTCGGGCGCGAGCTGGACATGGAGGCGGCGGCGGAGATCGACGAGCACCAGCCGTAGTAGTACTCTTTGTTTTGTTTAATTAAGAGCACCGGTCTTTAATTTGTTAGAGTAATGTTTAGGTCAGCTAGCTCTGTTTAATTGCTGAACTTGCTCGATTAAGAAGTTAGTCTCCTTTGTGTACCCAAATTATGCAATGACGTGGATGACCACTGTAACCAGGGAAATTCGAACCAAAATTTTTGACGTTCAAACTCAACACACATGGGTTAAGCTAACTGAATCGTTTGTGATGTTCACATATCGTACACAGTTCTAAATAAGGGACCGTGTCTGATGACACTTTGCGCGCCAGTTTTTTCGCTGAAGCGATTCCAAATTTTCGGCTTCCGTGGAAATATCTACCTCCCTGCCCCTACCCCTTACCAAAAGCCACATTTCCCCTCTTTCCGCCTTCCTTTCCAAGTTGAAACCTTCACTCCTTGCTTGCAGCGCTGCCGCCTCCTCGCCGGCGACCCTCCTTCACGCTCCTCGGCCACGCCTATCCAGGCAGGTAATCCACACCCGACCCCCATCCTCCTCCTCCTTCCACATCCGACATGCCCCGACCGCCGGCGCGAGCGCGACACCTTCCACCCAAATCACCGACCCCTCCACCAAATAAGCGCCGGCCTAAGCCATGGTGCACGCAGTATAGCCAGGACCTCAAGGAGCATTTGGCAGCGGAGAAGCAAATCGCGGCCGCAGGCGCGGATGAGGTCGCGATGGCTGCCATTCGTGCCGGCCCCCAGATCTTGAAGGAGCACCTTGCCATTTGCTAGCTACGCTGGTTAAGCATGCTCAGTTTACCCGTTGCGTGTGCTGCTCCTGCCTTTCCTTCACAAATTCTAGTGAATTGTGCTATCTAATTTTACCATGCAATCTGTTGCTCTAGTGTATATGTTCTATATGTCGTGCAGTGTGGTGCTCACTTATTAACTATTTTGTTAATTAGTTGTCGTCTTCAGTTAACTGTTTGGTTCAGTTCTGCAAATGTGATATTCAATTCTTCAGGCTGCAATTTTGTATTGTCTTCCATGTGAGAAATAAATCAAATTTATCTTTACAAAATACATGAGAAACAAATACAATTGCTATATTTCCAAGTTGTCAAGCATGCTTGGTTTGGTTATACATTGTGCAATGTGGTGCTCAGTTAACGTTTGGTTCATTTGTGTTGTGGTGTTTAGTTAACTGTTTGGTTCAATTCTACAATGCGATGTTCAATAGTTGTGGGTGCGTTCTGTTATTGTATAGCATGGGAGGAATAAATTGAATTTGGCTGTAGTAAATACATGAGAAACAAATACAATTGCTACAATTGGCTGTTGTTAACTGTTTCGTTAACTGTCTAATCTTCTATTAGGAGTATGTTATATTGTGCAATGTGGTGCTCAGTTAATGTTTGGTTCATTTGTTGTGGTGTTTAGTTAACTGCTTGGTTCAATTCTGCAATGCGATGTTCAATTGTCGTGGGTAGAATTTTGTATTGTTGTGCATGTGAGGAATAAATGGAATTTGGCTGCACTTAATACATGAGAAACATATACAAATGCTATATTTACTAGTTCTTAATCATGCTTGGTTTGGATAAATGGGTTTTCCGTGTGGCTTGAATTAATCTGATGAATCTGCAATGTGCTTATTTTTCATCAGCATATTTTACTGATAGCATGCGAACCCTTACTTAACCTGATGACTAACTACCTTATATGTGTTGCAGGGAAACAATGGGAAGCACTGAGGTTTACAATCGAGGTTAGCACGTGCATGGTCCGTTGTCTAATAGCACATTATTGTGCAATTGCAGGAACCATTCTAATATTTAGGTTTTTAACAATTTGGTCTTGCACATGTAGGTCCTGCTGTTAGAGGTTTTGACCCACTGTTCGACCCTTTTTGCATATGGGGAAATGAGTTGTCCATGAATATCAGTCAAGTCAAGAAACTCAGAAAGATTGTTAGGATAAAGAAATTAGCAACAAAAAACAATAAGATCTTTGTCTGCACAATGAAGAAGACATCAGTTCACTACAGGATGGTACTAACTATTATACCTTGCCTTTTTTATTCCTTTGCCCCATTTCCAATATAGAGAAGATATTTATGCACATCCTTGTTTTCAGGCCTTTCCAAAGCAGTTCACTGATGATTACCTATCAAACCACCTGTATGGCCAGGAGGCGAGGAAGGTATTCATACAACACCCACGGTTCAATATTGAAGTGTTCCTGAAGAGGACGAAGGATGGACGGTCAATCATCCACAGGCACTGGCCTAAAGTTACAAAGACCTTCAACATCAATGAAGGCTCAATATTCGCCTTCTGCTTCAGTAGTTTTCCAGATGAGATACATCTGTCTATGTACCGTCTATGATGCTAATTTTGAAAGGTTAGCTGAGTGAAACTTGGTCCTGGTGTAGTTGTGTAATGGGGTAGCTGAGTGCTGAAGCTATATGATGTTGTACTCTGATGTATTTCAATTATGAAAATGAAATATATTGTGTGCTTAATATGAAATGTCAATTAGATTAATAAAAGGATTATGAATAATCGGATAATTAGCCTGCTAATGGCGAATTAGCCTGCTAATTGGGTTTTGCTATTGCAAACGGTTGTTGAAAAAATACCGTGGGCGATGACCTCAGGCAACGCACACAGTTTCTAGGAATAAACCGTGTTGGATCAATGAACAATCACACATGACTTTCTCTTGAAAACTGTTTGCGTTAGGCCACCTTGCGCAAACGTTTACCACATAAAAACTGTGTGTGATGGAGAGCCTTTGCCACACAGTTTCTTCCACGGACCGTGTGTGATATATTCAATAACGCAAACGATTTAACGGGAAAAATTGTGTGTGATGTACCTGTGAACGGAAATGTTCTCCTTGGAGCGACTGTGTGGGATGTACATACGAACGGAAACGTTTAGCGGGGACTGACTGTGTGGGATGTACTTGCGACTGGAAACAATTTCGCCGTATAATTGTATTTTTTTAGCTCTACTGTACGTATTTTCGTATTTGAGCGCTCGCCGGTCGCACACGACCTCATTTTGTCGAACGTGTGTGCCAGGAGGGCATATCCCCGACGGTTTCTGGGTTGTGTGGGAAGGACCCCCTATCGCCCACACTCACTTGGCGACGGTTCCAAATGCCGTCGTGGAAAGGGGTTAAAAACTGTTTGTTTAGGAGCTCGATGTACTAGTGTTCTTATCCGCCAAATACTTGGGGCAGTTCCGCTTCCAGTGACCAGTCCCTTTGCAGTAGAAGCACTCAGTCTCAGGCTTAGGTCCATACTTGGGCTTCTTCACTTGAGCAGCAACTTGCTTGCCGTTCTTCTTGAAGTTCCCCTTCTTCCCTTTGCCTTTTTTCTTGAAACTAGTGGTCTTATTAACCATCAACACTTGATGCTCCTTCTTGATTTCTACCTCCGCATCCTTTAGCATTGCGAAGAGCTCGGGAATTGTCTTATCCATCCCTTGCATATTATAGTTCATCATGAAGCTTTTATAGCTTGGTGGCAGTGATTGAAGAACTTTGTCAATGACACTATCATCAGGAAGATTAACTCCCAGTTGAGTCAAGTGGTTGTGGTACCCAGACATTCTAAGTATATGTTCACTGACACAACTATTCTCCTCCATCTTGCAGCTATAGAACTTATTGGAGACTTCATATCTCTCAATTCGGGCATTTGCTTGAAATATTAACTTCAACTCTTGGAACATCTCATATGCTCGATGACGTTCAAAACATCTTTGAAGTCCCGATTCTAAGCCGTAAAGCATGGCACACTGAACTATCGAGTAGTCATCATCTTTGCTCTGCCATACGTTCATAACGTCCGGAGTTGCTCCTGCAGCGGGTCTTGCACCTAGCGGTGCTTCCAGGACATAATTCTTCTGTGCATCAATGAGGATAATCCTCAAGTTACGGACCCAGTCCGTGTAGTTGCTACCATCATCTTTCAACTTAGCTTTCTCTAGGAACGCATTAAAATTCAAGAGAACGGTGGCACGAGCCATTGATCTACAACAACATAGACATGCAAAATACTATCAGGTACTAAGTTCATGATAAATTAAAGTTCAATTAATCATATTACTTAAGAACTCCCACTTAGATAGACATCCCTCTAGTCATCTAAATGATCACGTGATCCATATCAACTAAACCATGTCCGATCATCACGTGAGATGGAGTAGTTTTCAATGGTGAACATCACTATGTAGATCATATCTACTATATGATTCACGTTCGACCTTTCGGTCTCAGTGTTCCGAGGCCATATCTGCATATGCTAGGCTCGTCAAGTTTAACTCGAGTATTCTGCACGTGCAAAACTGGCTTGCACCCGTTGTATGTGAACGTAGAGCTTATCACACCCGATCATCACGTGGTGTCTCGGCACGACGAACTGTAGCAATGGTGCATACTCAGGGGGAACACTTGTACCTTGAAATTTAGTGAGGGATCATCTTTAATGCTACCGCCGTACTAAGCAAAATAAGATGCATCCCCCCCCCCCCCCCCCCCCCCCCCCCCCCCCCCCCCCCCCCCCCCCCCCCCCCCCCCCCCCCCCCCCCCCCCCCCCCCCCCCCCCCCCCCCCCCCCCCCCCCCCCCCCCCCCCCCCCCCCCCCCCCCCCCCCCCCCCCCCCCCCCCCCCCCCCCCCCCCCCCCCCCCCCCCCCCCCCCCCCCCCCCCCCCCCCCCCCCCCCCCCCCCCCCCCCCCCCCCCCCCCCCCCCCCCCCCCCCCCCCCCCCCCCCCCCCCCCCCCCCCCCCCCCCCCCCCCCCCCCCCCCCCCCCCCCCCCCCCCCCCCCCCCCCCCCCCCCCCCCCCCCCCCCCCCCCCCCCCCCCCCCCCCCCCCCCCCCCCCCCCCCCCCCCCCCCCCCCCCCCCCCCCCCCCCCCCCCCCCCCCCCCCCCCCCCCCCCCCCCCCCCCCCCCCCCCCCCCCCCCCCCCCCCCCCCCCCCCCCCCCCCCCCCCCCCCCCCCCCCCCCCCCCCCCCCCCCCCCCCCCCCCCCCCCCCCCCCCCCCCCCCCCCCCCCCCCCCCCCCCCCCCCCCCCCCCCCCCCCCCCCCCCCCCCCCCCCCCCCCCCCCCCCCCCCCCCCCCCCCCCCCCCCCCCCCCCCCCCCCCCCCCCCCCCCCCCCCCCCCCCCCCCCCCCCCCCCCCCCCCCCCCCCCCCCCCCCCCCCCCCCCCCCCCCCCCCCCCCCCCCCCCCCCCCCCCCCCCCCCCCCCCCCCCCCCCCCCCCCCCCCCCCCCCCCCCCCCCCCCCCCCCCCCCCCCCCCCCCCCCCCCCCCCCCCCCCCCCCCCCCCCCCCCCCCCCCCCCCCCCCCCCCCCCCCCCCCCCCCCCCCCCCCCCCCCCCCCCCCCCCCCCCCCCCCCCCCCCCCCCCCCCCCCCCCCCCCCCCCCCCCCCCCCCCCCCCCCCCCCCCCCCCCCCCCCCCCCCCCCCCCCCCCCCCCCCCCCCCCCCCCCCCCCCCCCCCCCCCCCCCCCCCCCCCCCCCCCCCCCCCCCCCCCCCCCCCCCCCCCCCCCCCCCCCCCCCCCCCCCCCCCCCCCCCCCCCCCCCCCCCCCCCCCCCCCCCCCCCCCCCCCCCCCCCCCCCCCCCCCCCCCCCCCCCCCCCCCCCCCCCCCCCCCCCCCCCCCCCCCCCCCCCCCCCCCCCCCCCCCCCCCCCCCCCCCCCCCCCCCCCCCCCCCCCCCCCCCCCCCCCCCCCCCCCCCCCCCCCCCCCCCCCCCCCCCCCCCCCCCCCCCCCCCCCCCCCCCCCCCACAACAATTTTTCGTCAAGTGTGCTGTTTTAACCTTCAACAAGGACCGGCCATAGTCAAACTCGATTCAACTAAAGTTGGAGAAACAGACACCCGCCAGCCACCTCTGTGCGAAGCATGTCGGTAGAACCAATCTCATGAACGCGGTCATGTAATGTCGGTCCGGGCCGCTTCATCCAACAATACCGCCAAATCAAAGTAAGACGTTGGTGGTAAGCAGTATGACTATTATCGCCCACAACTCTTTTGTGTTCTACTCGTGCATATAACATCTACGCATAGACCTGGCTCGGATGCCACTGTTGATGAACGTAGTATTTCAAAAATTTTACCTACGATCATGCAAGACCTATCTAGGAGATGCATAGCAACGAGACGAGAGAGTGTGTCCACATACCCTCGTAGACTGAAAGCAAAAGCGTTTAGTAACGCGGTTGATGTAGTCGAACGTCTTCGCGATCCAACAGATCGAAGTACCGAACGTACGGCACCTCCGTGTTCAGCACACGTTCAGCACGATGATGTCCCTTGAGCTCTTGATCCAGTTGAGGCTGAGGGAGAGTTCCGTCAGCACGACGGCGTGGCGACGGTGATGATGAAGTTACCGGTGCAGGGCTTCGCCTAAGCACTACGACGATATGACCGAGGTGTGTAACTGTGGAGGGGGGCACCGCACACGGCTAACCCCCCCCCCCCCCCCCCCCCCCCCCCCCCCCCCCCCCCCCCCCCCCCCCCCCCCCCCCCCCCCCCCCCCCCCCCCCCCCCCCCCCCCCCCCCCCCCCCCCCCCCCCCCCCCCCCCCCCCCCCCCCCCCCCCCCCCCCCCCCAACTAGGAGAAGGAGGGAAGGAGGAAGAGGGGAGAAGCAAAGAGGGGGGGCGCCGCCCCCTCCTCATCCAATTCGGACCAGCCATGGGGGGGCGCAGCCTCCCTTGTGGCCCTCCTCTCCTTTCCACTAAAGCCCATTAAGGCCCAATAACTTCCCGGGGGGGGGGGGGGCGGGGGTTCCGGTAACCCCCGGTACTCCAAAACTCATCCGAAACATCCCGAACCATTCCGGTGTCCGAATGTAACCTTCCAATATATGAATCATTACCTCTCGACCATTTCGAGACTCCTCGTCATGTCCGTGATCTCATCCGGGACTCCGAACAAACTTTGGTTCATCAAATTACATAACTCATAATATAAATCGTCATCGAACGTTAAGCGTGCGGACCCTATGGGTTCGAGAACTATGTAGACATGACCGAGACACATCTCCGGTCAATAACCAATAGCGGAACTTGGATGCTCATATTGGTTCCTACATATTCTACGAAGATCTTTATCGGTCAAACCGCATAACAACATACGTTGTTCCCTTTGTCATCGGTATGTTACTTGCCCGAAATTCGATCATCGGTATCTTCATACCTAGTTCAATCTCATTACCGGCAAGTCTCTTTACTCGTTCTGTAATGCATCATCCTGTAACTAACTCATTAGTCACATTGCTTGCAAGGCTCATAGTGATGTGCATTACCGAGAGGGCCGAGAGATACCTCTCCAATACACGGAGTGACAAATCCTAATCTCGATCTATGCCAACTCAACAAACACCATCGGAGACACCTGTAGAGCATCTTTATAATCACCCAGTTACGTTGTGACATTTGATAGCACACAAGGTGTTCCTCCGGTATTCAGGAGTTGCATAATCTCATAGTCCGAGGAACATGTATAAGTCATGATGAATGCAATAGCAGTAACACTAAATGATCATTATGCTAAGCTAACAGATGGGTCTTGTCCATCACATCATTCTCTAATGATGTGATCCCGTTCATCAAATGACAACACATGTCTATGGCTAGGAAACTTAACCATCTTTGGTTAACGAGCTAGTCAAGTAGAGGCATACTAGGGACACTCTGTTTGTCTATGTATTCACACATGTACTGAGTTTCCGGTTAATACAATTCCAGCATGAATAATAAACATTCCCCCCCCCCCCCCCCCCCCCCCCCCCCCCCCCCCCCCCCCCCCCCCCCCCCCCCCCCCCCCCCCCCCCCCCCCCCCCCCCAATATAAAATAGCATATTAATGCATATAAAACATCCAAAACATGTAATATAATAGCATGGAACAATAAAAAATTATAGATACGTTGGAGACAAATCAAGCATCCGCAAGCTTAATTCCTGCTCGTCCTCGAGTAGGTAAATGGTAAAAACGGAATTTTAGATGTGGATTGCTACCTAACATATTTATCCATGTAATTTTCTTTATTGTGGCATGAATGTTCAGATCCAGAAGATTCAAAACAAAATTTTAATATTGACATAAAAACGATAATACTTTAAGCATACTAACAAAGCAATCATGTCTTGTCAAAATAACATGGCCAAAGAAAGCTATCCCTACAAAATCATATAGTCTGGCTATGCTCCATCTTCATCGCACAAAATATTCAAATCATGCACAACCCCTATGACAAGCCAAGCAATTGTTTCATACTTTTGATGCTCTCAAACATTTTCAACTTTCATGCAATACATGAGCGTGAGCCATGGACATAGCACTATAGGTGGAATAGAATATGGTGGTTGTGGAGAAGACAAAAAGAAGGAGATAGTCTTACATCAACTAGGCATATCAACGGGCTATGGAGATGCCCATCAATAGATATTAATGTGAGTTACTAGGGATTGGCATGCAACGGATGCACTAGAGCTATAAGTTTATGAAAGCTCAAAAAGAAACTACCCCCCCCCCCCCCCCCCCCCCCCCCCCCCCCCCCCCCCCCCCCCCCCCCCCCCCCCCCCCCCCCCCCCCCCCCCCCCCCCCCCCCCCCCCCCCCCCCCCCCCCCCCCCCCCCCCCCCCCCCCCCCCCCCCCCCCCCCCCCCCCCCCCCCCCCCCCCCCCCCCCCCCCCCCCCCCCCCCCCCCCCCCCCCCCCCCCCCCCCCCCCCCCCCCCCCCCCCCCCCCCCCCCCCCCCCCCCCCCCCCCCCCCCCCCCCCCCCCCCCCCCCCCCCCCCCCCCCCCCCCCCCCCCCCCCCCCCCCCCCCCCCCCCCCCCCCCCCCCCCCCCCCCCCCCCCCCCCCCCCCCCCCCCCCCCCCCCCCCCCCCCCCCCCCCCCCCCCCCCCCCCCCCCCCCCCCCCCCCCCCCCCCCCCCCCCCCCCCCCCCCCCCCCCCCCCCCCCCCCCCCCCCCCCCCCCCCCCCCCCCCCCCCCCCCCCCCCCCCCCCCCCCCCCCCCCCCCCCCCCCCCCCCCCCCCCCCCCCCCCCCCCCCCCCCCCCCCCCCCCCCCCCCCCCCCCCCCCCCCCCCCCCCCCCCCCCCCCCCCCCCCCCCCCCCCCCCCCCCCCCCCCCCCCCCCCCCCCCCCCCCCCCCCCCCCCCCCCCCCCCCCCCCCCCCCCCCCCCCCCCCCCCCCCCCCCCCCCCCCCCCCCCCCCCCCCCCCCCCCCCCCCCCCCCCCCCCCCCCCCCCCCCCCCCCCCCCCCCCCCCCCCCCCCCCCCCCCCCCCCCCCCCCCCCCCCCCCCCCCCCCCCCCCCCCCCCCCCCCCCCCCCCCCCCCCCCCCCCCCCCCCCCCCCCCCCCCCCCCCCCCCCCCCCCCCCCCCCCCCCCCCCCCCCCCCCCCCCCCCCCCCCCCCCCCCCCCCCCCCCCCCCCCCCCCCCCCCCCCCCCCCCCCCCCCCCCCCCCCCCCCCCCCCCCCCCCCCCCCCCCCCCCCCCCCCCCCCCCCCCCCCCCCCCCCCCCCCCCCCCCCCCCCCCCCCCCCCCCCCCCCCCCCCCCCCCCCCCCCCCCCCCCCCCCCCCCCCCCCCCCCCCCCCCCCCCCCCCCCCCCCCCCCCCCCCCCCCCCCCCCCCCCCCCCCCCCCCCCCCCCCCCCCCCCCCCCCCCCCCCCCCCCCCCCCCCCCCCCCCCCCCCCCCCCCCCCCCCCCCCCCCCCCCCCCCCCCCCCCCCCCCCCCCCCCCCCCCCCCCCCCCCCCCCCCCCCCCCCCCCCCCCCCCCCCCCCCCCCCCCCCCCCCCCCCCCCCCCCCCCCCCCCCCCCCCCCCCCCCCCCCCCCCCCCCCCCCCCCCCCCCCCCCCCCCCCCCCCCCCCCCCCCCCCCCCCCCCCCCCCCCCCCCCCCCCCCCCCCCCCCCCCCCCCCCCCCCCCCCCCCCCCCCCCCCCCCCCCCCCCCCCCCCCCCCCCCCCCCCCCCCCCCCCCCCCCCCCCCCCCCCCCCCCCCCCCCCCCCCCCCCCCCCCCCCCCCCCCCCCCCCCCCCCCCCCCCCCCCCCCCCCCCCCCCCCCCCCCCCCCCCCCCCCCCCCCCCCCCCCATGTTATTTTGAGAAGACATGATTACTTTATTAGTATGCTTGAAGTATTATTGTTTTTATGTCAATATTAAACTTTTGTTTTGAATCTTATGGATCTGAACATTCATGCCACAATAAAGAAAATTACTTGGATACATATGTTAGGTAGCATTCCACATCAAAAATTCAGTTTTTATCATTTACCTACTCGAGGACGAGCAGGAATTAAGCTTGGGGATGCTTGATACGTCTCCAACGTATCTATAATTTTTGATTCTTCCATGCTATTATATTATCTATTTTGGATGTTTTATATGCATTAATATGATATTTTATATTATTTTTGGGACTAACTTATTAACCTAGAGCCCAGTGTAGTTTCTGTTTTTTCCTTGTTTTTGAGTTTTACAAAAAAGGAATACCAAAAGGAGTCCAAACGGAATAAAACTTTCGCGATGATTTTTCTTGGACCAGAAGACACCCACATAACTTGGAGATAAAGTCAGAAGAGTCCCAAGGGCACCACAAGCCGTCAGGGTGCCCCCTGGCTTGTGGGCCCCTGGGAGTCCACCGACCTCCCTCTCAGCTCTATAAATTCACAAGTATTCCATTATCAACAGAAGCATCCACATAAATAATTTTTTGCCGATGTAACCTTCTATTCTTGTGAGATCCTATCTTGGGGCCTTCTGCGGCATCCTGCCAGAGGGGGATTCGATCACGGAGGGCATCTACATCAACTCTATTGGACTTCCGATGAAGCGTGAGTAGTTGCTACGCCCCCCCCCCCCCCCCCCCCCCCCCCCCCCCCCCCCCCCCCCCCCCCCCCCCCCCCCCCCCCCCCCCCCCCCCCCCCCCCCCCCCCCCCCCCCCCCCCCCCCCCCCCCCCCCCCCCCCCCCCCCCCCCCCCCCCCCCCCCCCCCCCCCCCCCCCCCCCCCCCCCCCCCCCCCCCCCCCCCCCCCCCCCCCCCCCCCCCCCCCCCCCCCCCCCCCCCCCCCCCCCCCCCCCCCCCCCCCCCCCCCCCCCCCCCCCCCCCCCCCCCCCCCCCCCCCCCCCCCCCCCCCCCCCCCCCCCCCCCCCCCCCCCCCCCCCCCCCCCCCCCCCCCCCCCCCCCCCCCCCCCCCCCCCCCCCCCCCCCCCCCCCCCCCCCCCCCCCCCCCCCCCCCCCCCCCCCCCCCCCCCCCCCCCCCCCCCCCCCCCCCCCCCCCCCCCCCCCCCCCCCCCCCCCCCCCCCCCCCCCCCCCCCCCCCCCCCCCCCCCCCCCCCCCCCCCCCCCCCCCCCCCCCCCCCCCCCCCCCCCCCCCCCCCCCCCCCCCCCCCCCCCCCCCCCCCCCCCCCCCCCCCCCCCCCCCCCCCCCCCCCCCCCCCCCCCCCCCCCCCCCCCCCCCCCCCCCCCCCCCCCCCCCCCCCCCCCCCCCCCCCCCCCCCCCCCCCCCCCCCCCCCCCCCCCCCCCCCCCCCCCCCCCCCCCCCCCCCCCCCCCCCCCCCCCCCCCCCCCCCCCCCCCCCCCCCCCCCCCCCCCCCCCCCCCCCCCCCCCCCCCCCCCCCCCCCCCCCCCCCCCCCCCCCCCCCCCCCCCCCCCCCCCCCCCCCCCCCCCCCCCCCCCCCCCCCCCCCCCCCCCCCCCCCCCCCCCCCCCCCCCCCCCCCCCCCCCCCCCCCCCCCCCCCCCCCCCCCCCCCCCCCCCCCCCCCCCCCCCCCCCCCCCCCCCCCCCCCCCCCCCCCCCCCCCCCCCCCCCCCCCCCCCCCCCCCCCCCCCCCCCCCCCCCCCCCCCCCCCCCCCCCCCCCCCCCCCCCCCCCCCCCCCCCCCCCCCCCCCCCCCCCCCCCCCCCCCCCCCCCCCCCCCCCCCCCCCCCCCCCCCCCCCCCCCCCCCCCCCCCCCCCCCCCCCCCCCCCCCCCCCCCCCCCCCCCCCCCCCCCCCCCCCCCCCCCCCCCCCCCCCCCCCCCCCCCCCCCCCCCCCCCCCCCCCCCCCCCCCCCCCCCCCCCCCCCCCCCCCCCCCCCCCCCCCCCCCCCCCCCCCCCCCCCCCCCCCCCCCCCCCCCCCCCCCCCCCCCCCCCCCCCCCCCCCCCCCCCCCCCCCCCCCCCCCCCCCCCCCCCCCCCCCCCCCCCCCCCCCCCCCCCCCCCCCCCCCCCCCCCCCCCCCCCCCCCCCCCCCCCCCCCCCCCCCCCCCCCCCCCCCCCCCCCCCCCCCCCCCCCCCCCCCCCCCCCCCCCCCCCCCCCCCCCCCCCCCCCCCCCCCCCCCCCCCCCCCCCCCCCCCCCCCCCCCCCCCCCCCCCCCCCCCCCCCCCCCCCCCCCCCCCCCCCCCCCCCCCCCCCCCCCCCCCCCCCCCCCCCCCCCCCCCCCCCCCCCCCCCCCCCCCCCCCCCCCCCCCCCCCCCCCCCCCCCCCCCCCCCCCCCCCCCCCCCCCCCCCCCCCCCCCCCCCCCCCCCCCCCCCCCCCCCCCCCCCCCCCCCCCCCCCCCCCCCCCCCCCCCCCCCCCCCCCCCCCCCCCCCCCCCCCCCCCCCCCCCCCCCCCCCCCCCCCCCCCCCCCCCCCCCCCCCCCCCCCCCCCCCCCCCCCCCCCCCCCCCCCCCCCCCCCCCCCCCCCCCCCCCCCCCCCCCCCCCCCCCCCCCCCCCCCCCCCCCCCCCCCCCCCCCCCCCCCCCCCCCCCCCCCCCCCCCCCCCCCCCCCCCCCCCCCCCCCCCCCCCCCCCCCCCCCCCCCCCCCCCCCCCCCCCCCCCCCCCCCCCCCCCCCCCCCCCCCCCCCCCCCCCCCCCCCCCCCCCCCCCCCCCCCCCCCCCCCCCCCCCCCCCCCCCCCCCCCCCCCCCCCCCCCCCCCCCCCCCCCCCCCCCCCCCCCCCCCCCCCCCCCCCCCCCCCCCCCCCCCCCCCCCCCCCCCCCCCCCCCCCCCCCCCCCCCCCCCCCCCCCCCCCCCCCCCCCCCCCCCCCCCCCCCCCCCCCCCCCCCCCCCCCCCCCCCCCCCCCCCCCCCCCCCCCCCCCCCCCCCCCCCCCCCCCCCCCCCCCCCCCCCCCCCCCCCCCCCCCCCCCCCCCCCCCCCCCCCCCCCCCCCCCCCCCCCCCCCCCCCCCCCCCCCCCCCCCCCCCCCCCCCCCCCCCCCCCCCCCCCCCCCCCCCCCCCCCCCCCCCCCCCCCCCCCCCCCCCCCCCCCCCCCCCCCCCCCCCCCCCCCCCCCCCCCCCCCCCCCCCCCCCCCCCCCCCCCCCCCCCCCCCCCCCCCCCCCCCCCCCCCCCCCCCCCCCCCCCCCCCCCCCCCCCCCCCCCCCCCCCCCCCCCCCCCCCCCCCCCCCCCCCCCCCCCCCCCCCCCCCCCCCCCCCCCCCCCCCCCCCCCCCCCCCCCCCCCCCCCCCCCCCCCCCCCCCCC
>JAAAWM010010863.1:0-10000 GCA_036873465.1 Thinopyrum obtusiflorum | reverse complement strand
CCATCTCCTGTTGGTGGGAGGCAGAGAGCAGGACATGCGGCCGCCCCACTCCTCCCGGACGCTGCAGCCCAGCATGGCCATGCTCACCCTCCGTCGCCCCACCAAATCCATGACGAGGTGGTGACGCATCGATGCAGGAGCAAACGGGACAAGGCCACTCCGCCATCGTATCCCTGCTCTTTGCGCGGCTGCGTCGGCCACTCCATGCTGCCCTGACAGCATTCCTTGTTGTCTGACCACCACCTATGCCCATGCACTCGAAGTGTTCGTTGGAATGCCCTCAAAGAAGAGAAGAAGATTTGAGAGAGATGACCGTGTGCTACCTCTTGAGCTTGCGTTGGTTTTTCCCTTGAAGAGGAAAGGGTGATGCCCCCCCCCCCCCCCCCCCCCCCCCCCCCCCCCCCCCCCCCCCCCCCCCCCCCCCCCCCCCCCCCCCCCCCCCCCCCCCCCCCCCCCCCCCCCCCCCCCCCCCCCCCCCCCCCCCCCCCCCCCCCCCCCCCCCCCCCCCCCCCCCCCCCCCCCCCCCCCCCCCCCCCCCCCCCCCCCCCCCCCCCCCCCCCCCCCCCCCCCCCCCCCCCCCCCCCCCCCCCCCCCCCCCCCCCCCCCCCCCCCCCCCCCCCCCCCCCCCCCCCCCCCCCCCCCCCCCCCCCCCCCCCCCCCCCCCCCCCCCCCCCCCCCCCCCCCCCCCCCCCCCCCCCCCCCCCCCCCCCCCCCCCCCCCCCCCCCCCCCCCCCCCCCCCCCCCCCCCCCCCCCCCCCCCCCCCCCCCCCCCCCCCCCCCCCCCCCCCCCCCCCCCCCCCCCCCCCCCCCCCCCCCCCCCCCCCCCCCCCCCCCCCCCCCCCCCCCCCCCCCCCCCCCCCCCCCCCCCCCCCCCCCCCCCCCCCCCCCCCCCCCCCCCCCCCCCCCCCCCCCCCCCCCCCCCCCCCCCCCCCCCCCCCCCCCCCCCCCCCCCCCCCCCCCCCCCCCCCCCCCCCCCCCCCCCCCCCCCCCCCCCCCCCCCCCCCCCCCCCCCCCCCCCCCCCCCCCCCCCCCCCCCCCCCCCCCCCCCCCCCCCCCCCCCCCCCCCCCCCCCCCCCCCCCCCCCCCCCCCCCCCCCCCCCCCCCCCCCCCCCCCCCCCCCCCCCCCCCCCCCCCCCCCCCCCCCCCCCCCCCCCCCCCCCCCCCCCCCCCCCCCCCCCCCCCCCCCCCCCCCCCCCCCCCCCCCCCCCCCCCCCCCCCCCCCCCCCCCCCCCCCCCCCCCCCCCCCCCCCCCCCCCCCCCCCCCCCCCCCCCCCCCCCCCCCCCCCCCCCCCCCCCCCCCCCCCCCCCCCCCCCCCCCCCCCCCCCCCCCCCCCCCCCCCCCCCCCCCCCCCCCCCCCCCCCCCCCCCCCCCCCCCCCCCCCCCCCCCCCCCCCCCCCCCCCCCCCCCCCCCCCCCCCCCCCCCCCCCCCCCCCCCCCCCCCCCCCCCCCCCCCCCCCCCCCCCCCCCCCCCCCCCCCCCCCCCCCCCCCCCCCCCCCCCCCCCCCCCCCCCCCCCCCCCCCCCCCCCCCCCCCCCCCCCCCCCCCCCCCCCCCCCCCCCCCCCCCCCCCCCCCCCCCCCCCCCCCCCCCCCCCCCCCCCCCCCCCCCCCCCCCCCCCCCCCCCCCCCCCCCCCCCCCCCCCCCCCCCCCCCCCCCCCCCCCCCCCCCCCCCCCCCCCCCCCCCCCCCCCCCCCCCCCCCCCCCCCCCCCCCCCCCCCCCCCCCCCCCCCCCCCCCCCCCCCCCCCCCCCCCCCCCCCCCCCCCCCCCCCCCCCCCCCCCCCCCCCCCCCCCCCCCCCCCCCCCCCCCCCCCCCCCCCCCCCCCCCCCCCCCCCCCCCCCCCCCCCCCCCCCCCCCCCCCCCCCCCCCCCCCCCCCCCCCCCCCCCCCCCCCCCCCCCCCCCCCCCCCCCCCCCCCCCCCCCCCCCCCCCCCCCCCCCCCCCCCCCCCCCCCCCCCCCCCCCCCCCCCCCCCCCCCCCCCCCCCCCCCCCCCCCCCCCCCCCCCCCCCCCCCCCCCCCCCCCCCCCCCCCCCCCCCCCCCCCCCCCCCCCCCCCCCCCCCCCCCCCCCCCCCCCCCCCCCCCCCCCCCCCCCCCCCCCCCCCCCCCCCCCCCCCCCCCCCCCCCCCCCCCCCCCCCCCCCCCCCCCCCCCCCCCCCCCCCCCCCCCCCCCCCCCCCCCCCCCCCCCCCCCCCCCCCCCCCCCCCCCCCCCCCCCCCCCCCCCCCCCCCCCCCCCCCCCCCCCCCCCCCCCCCCCCCCCCCCCCCCCCCCCCCCCCCCCCCCCCCCCCCCCCCCCCCCCCCCCCCCCCCCCCCCCCCCCCCCCCCCCCCCCCCCCCCCCCCCCCCCCCCCCCCCCCCCCCCCCCCCCCCCCCCCCCCCCCCCCCCCCCCCCCCCCCCCCCCCCCCCCCCCCCCCCCCCCCCCCCCCCCCCCCCCCCCCCCCCCCCCCCCCCCCCCCCCCCCCCCCCCCCCCCCCCCCCCCCCCCCCCCCCCCCCCCCCCCCCCCCCCCCCCCCCCCCCCCCCCCCCCCCCCCCCCCCCCCCCCCCCCCCCCCCCCCCCCCCCCCCCCCCCCCCCCAAAGAAACTAAGTGGGTGTGCATCCAACTTGCTTGCTCATGAAGACCTAGGGAAATTTGAGGAAACCCATCATTGGAATATACAAGCCAAGTTCTATAATAGAAAATTCCCACTAGTATATGAAAGTGACAAAATAGGAGACTCTCTATCATGAATAACATGGTGCTATTTTGAAGCACAAGTGTGGAAAAGGATAGTAACATTGTCCCTTCTTTCTTTTTCTCTCATTTTTTTGTTTGGGCTTCTTTGGCCTCTTTTATTTTTTATTTGGGCTTGTATGGCCTCTTTTATTTTTTAATAAAGTCCGGAGACTCATCCAAACTTGTGAGGGAATCATAGATTCCATCATCCTTTCCTAACATGGGACAATGCTCTAATAATTATGATCATCACACTTTCAGTTACTTACAACTCAAAAATTACAAGTCGATACTAGAACAAAATATGACTCTATATGAATGCCTCCGGTGGTGTACCAGGATGTGCAATGATCAAGAGTGACATGTATAAAGAATATGAACGGTGGCCTTGCCACAAATACTATGCCAACTACATGATCATGCAAAGCAATATGACAATGATGGTATGTGTCCTAATAAAATGGAACGGTGGAAGTTGCATGGCAATATATCTCAGAATGGCTATGGAAATGCCATAATAGGTAGGTATGGTAGCTGTTTTGAGGAAGGTATATGGTGGGTTTAATGCACCGGCGAAAGTTGTGCGGTACTAGAGAGGCTAGCAACGGTGGAAGAGTGAGAGTGCGTATAATCCATGGACTCAACATTAGTCATAAAGAACTCACATACTTATTGCAAAAATTTATTAGACATCAAAACAAAGTACTACACCCCCCCCCCCCCCCCCCCCCCCCCCCCCCCCCCCCCCCCCCCCCCCCCCCCCCCCCCCCCCCCCCCCCCCCCCCCCCCCCCCCCCCCCCCCCCCCCCCCCCCCCCCCCCCCCCCCCCCCCCCCCCCCCCCCCCCCCCCCCCCCCCCCCCCCCCCCCCCCCCCCCCCCCCCCCCCCCCCCCCCCCCCCCCCCCCCCCCCCCCCCCCCCCCCCCCCCCCCCCCCCCCCCCCCCCCCCCCCCCCCCCCCCCCCCCCCCCCCCCCCCCCCCCCCCCCCCCCCCCCCCCCCCCCCCCCCCCCCCCCCCCCCCCCCCCCCCCCCCCCCCCCCCCCCCCCCCCCCCCCCCCCCCCCCCCCCCCCCCCCCCCCCCCCCCCCCCCCCCCCCCCCCCCCCCCCCCCCCCCCCCCCCCCCCCCCCCCCCCCCCCCCCCCCCCCCCCCCCCCCCCCCCCCCCCCCCCCCCCCCCCCCCCCCCCCCCCCCCCCCCCCCCCCCCCCCCCCCCCCCCCCCCCCCCCCCCCCCCCCCCCCCCCCCCCCCCCCCCCCCCCCCCCCCCCCCCCCCCAAAAGATATAAATGAAGCACTAGAGCAAAATTCATGTGTGTCTCTCCCAAAAGGTGTGTACAGCAAGGATGATTGTGTTAAACTAAAAAACAAAGACTCAAATCAAACAAGACGCTCCAAGAAAAACACATATCATGTGGTGAATAAAAATATAGCTCCAAGTAAAGTTACTGATGGACGAAGACGAAAGAGGGGATGACTTCCGGGGCATCCCCAATCTTAGGCTTTTGGTTGTCCTTGTATTTTACCTTGGGGTGCCTTGGGCATCCCCAATATTAGACTCTTGCCTCTTCTTGTTCCATAATCCATCAAATCTTTACCCAAAACTTGAAAACTTCACAACACAAAACTTAAAAGAAAATATCATGAGCTCCATTAGTAAAAGAAAACAAACCAGCACTTCAAGGTACTGTAATGAACTCATTCTTCAATTATATTGGTGTTAAACCTACTTTATTACAACTTTTCTATGGTTCATAAACTCTATTACTAACCATAGATTCATCAAAATAAGCAAACAACACACGAAAAACAGAATCTGTCGAAAACATAACAGTCTGTAGTAATCTGTAGGTTTAGAATACTTTTGGAACCCCAAAAATCCTAAAATAAATTGATGGACGTGAGGAATTTACCTATTATTCATCTTCAAAAATAATTAACTAAATAGCACTCTCCAGTAAAAAATGGCAGCAAATCTCGTGAGCGCTAAAGTTTCTGTTTTTTACAGCAAGATCGCAAAGACTTTCCCCAAGTCTTCCCAAAGGTTCTACTTGGAACAAACACTAATTAAAAGCATAAAACCACATATAAACATAGGCTAGATGAATTATTTATTACTAAACAGAATCAAAAAGCTATAAAAAAAATTGGTTTGCCTCCCAACAAGCGCTATCGTTTACCCCCCCCCCCCCCCCCCCCCCCCCCCCCCCCCCCCCCCCCCCCCCCCCCCCCCCCCCCCCCCCCCCCCCCCCCCCCCCCCCCCCCCCCCCCCCCCCCCCCCCCCCCCCCCCCCCCCCCCCCCCCCCCCCCCCCCCCCCCCCCCCCCCCCCCCCCCCCCCCCCCCCCCCCCCCCCCCCCCCCCCCCCCCCCCCCCCCCCCCCCCCCCCCCCCCCCCCCCCCCCCCCCCCCCCCCCCCCCCCCCCCCCCCCCCCCCCCCCCCCCCCCCCCCCCCCCCCCCCCCCCCCCCCCCCCCCCCCCCCCCCCCCCCCCCCCCCCCCCCCCCCCCCCCCCCCCCCCCCCCCCCCCCCCCCCCCCCCCCCCCCCCCCCCCCCCCCCCCCCCCCCCCCCCCCCCCCCCCCCCCCCCCCCCCCCCCCCCCCCCCCCCCCCCCCCCCCCCCCCCCCCCCCCCCCCCCCCCCCCCCCCCCCCCCCCCCCCCCCCCCCCCCCCCCCCCCCCCCCCCCCCCCCCCCCCCCCCCCCCCCCCCCCCCCCCCCCCCCCCCCCCCCCCCCCCCCCCCCCCCCCCCCCCCCCCCCCCCCCCCCCCCCCCCCCCCCCCCCCCCCCCCCCCCCCCCCCCCCCCCCCCCCCCCCCCCCCCCCCCTCTATTAAAAGGAGGACTTAATATCACTTAGTTTCCAATAGGACCCCGTTGCCACGGGAGGGTAGGACAAAAGATGTCATGCAAGTTCTTTTCCATAAGCACATATGACTATATTCGGAATACATCCCTACATTACACTAATGAACTGGAGCTAGTTCTGTGTCACCCTATGTTATAATTGTTGCATGAGGAATCGCATCCGACATAATTATCCATCACTGATCCAATGTGTCGTGGTTTTGTCACGGCAGATGTCCTCGTGAAAGGACTTAGTCGTGGAGCCATCGCAACGGGTTAGCTTGAAGGGGTTAAAGCGGACAAGGGACGCGAGGAATTATACTGGTTCGACCCCTTATGATGAAGGTAAAAGCCTATGTCCAGTTGTGATGGAATTGCTTGGGTTTCGATGACTAGGGAGCGAATCCGCTTTGCCTGGCTCTCGAGTTATCGTCTGTTGTCTGTCCCTAAACTGTCGTCGGGTCGTCCCTTTATATACACAGGTTGATGCCCAACGGTTTACAGAATCCCGAGGCCGGCTCATAAACGTGTCTGGCTCGGTTTCTACCTTTGCTTGCCTTACAGAATAAGTTACATATCATATGGCGGTTTACGCCTACGGGCTCTAATCCGCCTTTGGCCCTGGGCCTTCATGTTAGATCTCCTCTGTAAAGCGTCATACCTCTTGTCTTCATGGGCTTCAAACATGACTAACTCCTTCTGGACATAACCCGGCCCCTCATGGTCGGTTTATACTTAATAGTAATATCCCCAACATTAGGCCCCAGATTGATTTGAACTCGTTCATGTCAATCTTGAACACTTAGGAAAATTCCTCCTTCTGCACCCCCCCCCCCCCCCCCCCCCCCCCCCCCCCCCCCCCCCCCCCCCCCCCCCCCCCCCCCCCCCCCCCCCCCCCCCCCCCCCCCCCCCCCCCCCCCCCCCCCCCCCCCCCCCCCCCCCCCCCCCCCCCCCCCCCCCCCCCCCCCCCCCCCCCCCCCCCCCCCCCCCCCCCCCCCCCCCCCCCCCCCCCCCCCCCCCCCCCCCCCCCCCCCCCCCCCCCCCCCCCCCCCCCCCCCCCCCCCCCCCCCCCCCCCCCCCCCCCCCCCCCCCCCCCCCCCCCCCCCCCCCCCCCCCCCCCCCCCCCTCATAGTAGTAGCGCGGTCCTAACCCGCGCTACTACTGTTGACGATATCAGCAGCGCTTTTTGGGAACGCGCTACTATTAACTAGCTGTAGCGATTTCGCCATCCCTCGCTACTGCTATATCTTTCATCATTTTCCCATTTCAGTTCTCCTTTCAGATACTAGATACTAGGTACTGCTAGTAGATATCAAATTCATAAACCATTACTAGGTACGGTAGTACTCCCTTCGTTCCAAATTACTCGTCGTGGTTTTAGTTCAAACCACGACGAGTAATTTGGAACGAAGGGAGTACTAGATAACAATTTCATGCATAGCCAACATGCATCCTCAAGCAGTACAAGGTCATATCAACGGCCATCATCATATGTAGTTCTAGATGATATCGACGACGATCATCATATGTAGTTCTAGATGATATAGCCACACACACATATGTAGTTCTAGATGATATAGCCACACACACATATGTAGTTCTAGATGATATCGAAGACAATCATCATCCTCAAGCCTGGGCGGTTGGTGTTCCTGATAGTAATTAGGATGGCCTGTCCAACACGAAGATTCTTGCCATCGAGGAATTTCTTCCACCCAACCGAGTTTAAGTGTGTGCGACCGTCCGTGTCCACGCGGTAAGTACAGGTTGTGACGGAGCCCCTTGCAGTAAGGCGTAGTCCAGCTGAGCCTTCTTCATCAGGCTCGATACCATAACTCACAGATATGCTCTTTGCCAATTTCTGAATAAGAAAAACATATCAATTAATAAGCATGTGATCGAACTCTACACTAAAACATATATATCATCGACTAGATTCCACACAACATACCATATCATTGGACTGTACACTAAGTAATTCACACTATTAATTTGCATTTGTAAGTATAACATACCATATCATGTCGATCAACCATGGTATTTGTCAAGCGGGTCACGAATGGCACCCCGACAAAGTCAGCACGTGGCGGAATTATGTCCCACAGGTTGGACACCTCCTCCTCACTCAGCCTTGTTCTTTGAGCTACGATGGCTTCATGAAGTGGGTCCTCATCATCTTCATCGAGTGGGTCCTCATTATCTTCATCATCTTCATCATCTTCGTCATCTTCATCATCCCCCCCCCCCCCCCCCCCCCCCCCCCCCCCCCCCCCCCCCCCCCCCCCCCCCCCCCCCCCCCCCCCCCCCCCCCCCCCCCCCCCCCCCCCCCCCCCCCCCCCCCCCCCCCCCCCCCCCCCCCCCCCCCCCCCCCCCCCCCCCCCCCCCCCCCCCCCCCCCCCCCCCCCCCCCCCCCCCCCCCCCCCCCCCCCCCCCCCCCCCCCCCCCCCCCCCCCCCCCCCCCCCCCCCCCCCCCCCCCCCCCCCCCCCCCCCCCCCCCCCCCCCCCCCCCCCCCCCCCCCCCCCCCCCCCCCCCCCCCCCCCCCCCCCCCCCCCCCCCCCCCCCCCCCCCCCCCCCCCCCCCCCCCCCCCCCCCCCCCCCCCCCCCCCCCCCCCCCCCCCCCCCCCCCCCCCCCCCCCCCCCCCCCCCCCCCCCCCCCCCCCCCCCCCCCCCCCCCCCCCCCCCCCCCCCCCCCCCCCCCCCCCCCCCCCCCCCCCCCCCCCCCCCCCCCCCCCCCCCCCCCCCCCCCCCCCCCCCCCCCCCCCCCCCCCCCCCCCCCCCCCCCCCCCCCCCCCCCCCCCCCCCCCCCCCCCCCCCCCCCCCCCCCCCCCCCCCCCCCCCCCCCCCCCCCCCCCCCCCCCCCCCCCCCCCCCCCCCCCCCCCCCCCCCCCCCCCCCCCCCCCCCCCCCCCCCCCCCCCCCCCCCCCCCCCCCCCCCCCCCCCCCCCCCCCCCCCCCCCCCCCCCCCCCCCCCCCCCCCCCCCCCCCCCCCCCCCCCCCCCCCCCCCCCCCCCCCCCCCCCCCCCCCCCCCCCCCCCCCCCCCCCCCCCCCCCCCCCCCCCCCCCCCCCCCCCCCCCCCCCCCCCCCCCCCCCCCCCCCCCCCCCCCCCCCCCCCCCCCCCCCCCCCCCCCCCCCCCCCCCCCCCCCCCCCCCCCCCCCCCCCCTTAAACAAAGGGAGGGAGAAATTCTAAAAGATGCTTGGTACAGAATTTGCAATGCACAAAATAGATCTACTAGGAAGCAATCTACTTCTGTTCTTCTTCGCAATTTTTATGTAGGCATCACTCCTTGGAATAGATATATTCTTGATACCATTACCGGAGGGAATTTTTTGGGTAGTCATACTTTTGATTCTTACAATGCTATGATAGATTTGTTTGGGCCACCACCTCTTTTGGTTAATGGGACTATTTTAACTTTGGAACATGTGATGCAAAGGCTTGAAATTATTGAAAATAAAGTTGCCACCATAGAGTTGATTGAAAATTTGGATAAAAAGATCCACAACCAAATTATCCAATATGGATCTAAGGTAGGAGTTGCTCTTAAAAATTTCAAAGAAAAGGAACCCATGGTTAATAAAAAGATAGATCAAGATTCCACTAGAATCGATAAAATTGAGGATATTATTACCAACTTAGGGTCAGCCTTTTCTTCCGCAAAAAATACTCCAAAACCTCCTACTAAAATTGCCAAATTAATGTATGTTCCTAAAAATAAGGGTGAAACTTCTAGTAAGGAAGATGCGGATCTCAAATCCATCAGTGTTCACCCCAATTTTCTCGCTATCCTTAAGGAACCTTTTGCTACAAATGATTTTCTTGATTTCGTGGCTAGGAGTTTGATAATTAATAAAAATAAAGAAACTCCTAGGGGTTATAGGTGTCTTACTTATGGATTGCCTACCAAAGATGGTAACACCTAGATCTATCCTTGCCTTTATGCCTAGCTAGGGGCGTTAAACGATAGCGCTTGTTGGGAGGCAGCCCAATTTTATTTTAGTTTTTTGCTTTTTGGTTCTGTTTAGGAATAAATAATCCATCTAGCTTCTGTTTAGATGTGGTTTTGTGTTTTAATTAGTGTTTGTGCCAAGTAGAACCTTTGGGAAGACTTGGGGAAAGTCTTTGCGATCTTGCTGTAAAAAACAGAAACTTTAGCGCTCACGAGATTAGCTACAACGTTTTACTGGAGAGTGCTATTTAGTTGATTCTTTTTGCAGATGATTAATAGATAAATTACTCACGTCCAGCAATTTATTTTAGAATTTTTGGATTTCCAGAAGTTTGCATTATTTACAGATTACTACATACTGTTCTGTTTTTGACAGATTCTGTTTTTCGTGTGTTGTTTGCTTATTTTGATGAATCTATGTCTAGTAATGGAGCTTATGAACCATAGAAAAGTTGGAATACAGTAGGTTTAACACCAATATAAATAAAGAATGAGTTAATTACAGTAC